>JAVKPL010011472.1:0-48821 GCA_032173675.1 Gastrolobium villosum | reverse complement strand
TTAACCCCTGTTGTTTCAACTTATCACGTATACCCATGGTGGTTATTAGGGGTGTTCGCGGTCTAGATTGGATCACTTTTTTAAAAAAAAATCATCTGATCCAATCCTTTTGATTTGATCACGTAATCATCCATTGAGTTTGGATTTTTTTTTTTTTTAAATCCGATCTGATCTAATCCAATTTTTTCGATTTTTTGAAGAGCCCAAAATATCTTTCATGATTATTGTGTAAATAACATATATTTTGTATATATTGGCTTTGTAATTTTTTTTTAAAATACAGAAGTATTAGTGAACAATAATATAGTTTTTCTTTTGGCAATGAGATATGAATCTCTACACAGATGAGATTTTGATGATGAGATGTGATTAGGTTTTTTCATGGGTTTAGTTGATGGGTTAATGTGTTTTGGGTTTAGAATTTGTTGGACTATGATTGGGGAAAGACCCAAGTAGTTAGAGGGGAATTAATATATTAGATCGGTTTGGATTGAATTGGTTTTTACCTACCCATTCAAAAATCGATCCAATCCAATTAAAATTTACGGTTATTTTTGGATTTTCGATTTTCGTTTATCGGTTTTTTGGTTCGGTCACCGCAATTTGAATCGGTTTGGGTCGGTTGATGAACACACCTAGTGTTACAAAAATGTATGATTTAGATCCTTTGTGATCATATTTTACAAAAATTCATTTATTTAGATTTATCACTTTTGATTCACAATAAAAATAAATAACTTCTAAAAAAAATCATTTTAAGTTATTCTAAAATTAATTCATTAGATGATAGGCATTTGAATCTTATGGTCTTATATATTTATCATGAAAATAAATTTAAATCAATTTTTTTTTATATAATATCCTTATAACATCATAAAAAATAAATTTAAAATAAATAATTTATCTACCTAATACTCTTAATTAAATTTATCTGAATTTCGAATAATTTAAATTTAAAGTATTGCCTTTATAACCTTCGCAATTCATACTTTAAATAATGCTATTATTCGTCTTGATACATATTTGTGATGTTTTATATAATATTTTTAAAATATGTATAGTAATACAAATAAAAATATTATAATAATTGAAAAAAAATTTATATCTTTAATATATAATTTAATGTTTTTTGATTTTAAATATATTTTATAGATAAAAAAATTTAAGATTGATTTCTGAAATAATATCGAAATAAATAAATTAAAATATTTTGTAATTTACTCCTTTAATATTTAATTTTATTTAAATTTTATTAGATTATATCATAATTATATTAAAAAAATTAGAAATAAATAAAGAATTTTATATTTATAAGACTATTAGAGGTCTAGCTGATGTATTGTCGTAACAACAATAGGTGTGAATGAAAAATTTAGGTGACATGAAGTTAAATGATAGACTTATTTAATCACAATAGTATGAATGATAAGTTTAAAACAACAAGGACTTAAATGATATTCCATGAAACCATAAGGGGGTTGTAGAAATAAATTAAATTACGAAAAGTGATTTATTATAAAAAAATGTATTTTAATAAAAAATTTTTTTTGTAAGGATTGAAACTCATACCCACATATTTATCCTTTTTCAAAAAATACATATTTTATTTAAATACTAACATAAAAAATATCATTGGATCAACATTTTCTCTTTTTTCAAAAACTTTTTAGCATTCTCTGTCTTTGATCCAATGGTGATTAGATAGGTAGTGAGTTAGTAGTAGAAAATTTTGGTAGTAAAAATATCCCCCTCTCAAAAAATATTTACTAAAATACTAGTTTCTGTTTAGCCGCTCTGTATTTACCGCTCATAAAAAACTACCTTTTCATTTTCCCCGCTCTTTACCTTTTCACTTTACCCGCTCTGTATTTACCCTTTCAGCTACTTTCACTTTACCCTCTCTATATTACACTTTGAGCAACCTTTTCACCAAATCACATTGGGCAAAAACTTTTCACTAAAAACCCTTTCAGCAGGTTCGTTTCCTTCTCTTCTCTTCTCTTATATTTGGTTTCGTTCTCTTCTCTTCTCTTGTCTTTGGTTTCTTTCTCTTCTCTTCTCTTATCTTTGGTTTCTCATTCTTCATTTCCAATCATTTGAACTTCTTTTTCACGAAAAACCCTAAATTTTTTGCGTGATACCTCTTTTTTTTTCACTATCAATTTAGAATGTACTTTAACCGGTATGTGGGTGTGTGTCTCCCATGGCAATACTTATGGAACGAATCTGAAATATTATCGTGTGTGTGGGTGTGTGGCACTATGGCCGCTGGAGTTTTCTCTGTGCGTGTAAAACACGATTTTCATTTTTTTATGTATAGTGGTATAATTGGAATTTTCTGTCCAGCACTGGATTAGAAAACGCGGGAATCTTAATTAGGCCGTGTTCTTTTTACTTTTTTTCTTTTTTCTTTGATTTTTGTTTTTAAATTGCCTTTCTCTATTTGATTGCTAGTGAATGTATATGATATTCGGAGTAGAATATGATTGTTAGTATATGATAAGTGTGATTCTTATTGAATGCAAACTATTATGTTGCTATGAATGAGTGTTTTAATTCAATTAGTGAAAATGATATATTAAATTATTGACTGCCTTTATGTTGTCCGAGATGTTGTCACATGAACTATTACGATGACCACCAATGGAATTTAAATGGAAAACCTTTAAAGATATTATTAAGAAGGTCTATTCATGATAGCACATAATTTTGAATCCAGATATATATTTTCTTCTATTGTTAATGGTTTTTCCAGAGTTATTAAAACTATGTTTGCTAAAAGTGTCTTTTTCAGAACACCGAAACAAAGCAATGGAAAAATCATGGATAACAATGCCACGAAATACATCTATGTATGAGGAGGGAGTTCGGGGATTTATTAACTTTGCATTCCAAAATAATGGTGTTGAAGATGAAATAATATGTCCTTGTTCGGTATGTGGATTTAGAAAGTGGCAGCCAAGAGATGTTGTCTATGATCATTTAATTTGCAAACAATTCCCTACAGGATACACTTTTTGGTTCTACCATGGTGAGTCAAGGATGGAGGAAAATAGTAATGTTAATGCCACACATATTCCAAATGTGGAACAAAACAACTTGGTTGATGAAGATCCAATACAAAACATGATAAATGATGCATTTGGAGTTGATATCCTCCACGAGAATGAGCATAACTTTGACACAAATGAAAACATTGCCCAAAATGGTGGAGCCACATCAAATGAAGATAAAGATTTCTTTGAATTAGCAAAAGATGGAGAACAACCTCTGTATGAAGGATGTAAGAAATATTCAAAGCTCTCTTTTATGCTGAAGTTATATCATATCAAATGCTATTGTGGGATGACTAACAAGGCTCTTACAATGATATTGGAGCTACTACAAGATGCATTTGAAGATGCCAATTTTCCAACTTCATTCTACGAGGCAAAGAAAACTATTTCAAAGTTGGGTTTGGATTATGAAAAGATACATGCTTGTCCAAAAAATTGCATGCTTTATTGGGGTGTGGATGATGAAAATATGCAAAGTTGCAAAGTTTGCAAGATGTCCAGATGGAAACCAAAGGCTACGTGTGGTAAAGATTTACAATCTGATGGTAGGAATAATAAGAACAACGTGCCTGCAAAAGTTGTTCGTTACTTTCCATTGAAGCCACGATTGCAAAGGTTGTTTTTATCATCCAAGACTGCCAAAGATATGAGATGGCACGCCATGGATGACAACAAGGATGGCATTATGAGGCATCCTAGGGATTCTGAAGCATGGAAGAGGTTTGATTTAATCAACACTGAATTTGCATCAGACCCACGCAATGTACGTCTCGGATTAGCTACTGATGGTTTTAATCCATTTGGCAACATGACTTCTAATTATAGCATCTGGCCAGTTGTATTGGTTCCATACAATACCCCTCCTTGGGAGTGCATGAAGTCAACTTCTTTTATTATGTCAACAATCATACCTGGGAAGCGAATGCCTGGAAATGACATAGATGTTTATCTACAACCTTTAATGAAAGAGTTGATGGAATTGTGGCACACTGGTGTGGAAGCATATGATTCATTTACCCAAGAAAAGTTCAAACTGCATGTAGCATTAATGTGGACTATTAGTGACTTTCTTGGCCTTGGAACTTTGTCTGGGTGGAACACCTACACTGGATTAGCTTGTCCAACATGCAACTTTGACTCAATACCTTGACGACTTCCTCATAGTCACAAATGGTGTTTTATGGGTCATCGACGTTTTCTGGATCAAGGACATAAGTTTAGGTTGAATAGGTCTCACTTTAATGGGAAGCAAGAGCTCCGTGAGTCACCTAAAGTATTATCTGGTACTGATATTCTTCAACAAGTTCAAAATGTTCACGTGACCTTCGGTCGAAAACAAAAAATTGTAAGAAAGGGGAAAAGACGACGTGGTAGTGGACGTGTTACACAAGTCGGCACTCAACAATGGAGGAAAAAAAGCATTTTTTTAGCTTTCATATTGGGAGCACAACTTGTTGCGTCATAATCTTGACGTAATGCATATTGAAAAGAATGTGTGTGACAACGTTATATATACCTTGCTAAATGATAGTGCAAAGTCCAAAGATCACATAAATGCTCGAAAAGACCTTAAAGAATGAGATTGTAAGCCTGACCTCTGGCCAGATGCAAACGGCAAATATCTTCCAGCAATCTACACAATGACCAAAGAAAGCATTTTTAAATACATTAAAGAGTATTACCGTGCCAGATGGTTATGCAAGCAACATTTCTCGTTGCATTGATGTGGAGCCTCTTCGATTCAATGGGATGATAAAAATTCATGATTGTCATATATTAATGCATCAACTGTTACCATTGGCCATGCACACTGCATTGCCTGAACAAGTATAAAGGATTTTAATTGAATTGTGCTCATTCTTTAAAAAAATATGTAGTAAGGTGTTGAGTATCACAACTTTAGAAAGACTCCAAAATGAAATTGTTCTCACTTTATGCCATATGGAGATGTTATTTCCCCCTTCATTCTTCACAGTAATGATTCACTTAGTTGTTCACCTTGTTGATGAAGCTAAGCATGGAGGCCCTGTCCATTATCGGCGGATGTATCCAATAGAGCGGTACTTAGGACAATTAAAGAGATTCTGACATTTTGTTCAAGGTATCTAGATGATATTGAGACTAGATTTAATCGTCCAGGTCGTGTTGATGATGCCCCAAATCAAGAATTGACAAAAACACGAGTACATGAATTGTTTCCCCAAGTAGGGAAGCCGGTTGGTGGTTCTTCATATCTCAACCTCACACCAACGGAAATGCTCCAAGCACATAGACATGTCCTAATTAATTGTCCGGCAGTTGATCCCTATCTCCAGTAAGTAATTATCACACTTCAGATTTCTGGTACTTCGAAGTTATAGATTAATATCTTCTTAATCTCGTGTAGGGAATTTCGAACTGAGGTGCGGAGGCAGCTCAGACCCCGTACACGAAATCCTGCTCATATTGATAAAAAGGTTCATAGAGAGTTTGTTGAATGGTTCTCTAAACGAGTGAGTACCTTTCTCACTATGTCCATGAATAATGCAAATATTAATTAAAGTCTATGTTGTGATAACAAAAACTTAAATTTTTTCATATGTAGATTGTTAGAGATATTGACTTACTGAGTGAACCAGATAAAGATATTATGCTTTTTCTTGGTCAAGGTCCAATTAGCCAAGCTAGAAGGTTCAATGTATACAATGTAAATGGGTGCAAGTTTCGAACCTTGACAGGAGATCGGGGTTTGAAAACACAAAATAGTGGGGTATTTGGTACATTTGGAACTAGAAGTTATTCAAGTAATAGTGATAGTCAAATGAGGTTTGGAGATGTCTTATACTATGGGAAACTGATGACATTATAGAGATCAATTACAATTGCCTATTCACTGTAACTTTGTTCAAGTGTCAATGGGCTAATACCACTAATCCTAGAGGCATCAAAAAGATAATCTTGGATTTACTTCAATTAATTCCACTAGACTAATACATACAGGTGAACATGAAGATGATGAGCCATACATCAAAGTATCTGACGCTCAAATGGTTTATTTTGTGGATGATGAGAAAGAAAAAGGTTGGAGCATACCTATTCATTTGAAACCAAGAGTGAAGATGAAGAAGACATTATGTCATCCATTGAGTCATATCCATCCCAAAACTTGGAACAAATTTTGTCTGATGAAGCTATTCATATTCAGTTAACAAGACCTAATGTAGATGGTGACAATCCCACTTTGACCGTTAATGAACATGACAATGATTAAAGTGTTATACAAGAGTGACATAACCAATGCAGGCTAAATTGGATAATTTGTATTTTGAAAACAAATGTAATAGAATTATGCAATTTTGTCTCACATTTGATAAATTGTTGATTGATGCAATTTTTGTTTTTCATATTTTATTTATGCTAAATTATGAGGATATAATATTGATCTCTTTTTGTAAGTTATCAATAATGTTTTATGAATTCATTATGTGATTCAATTGATTAGTTTTTCTTACTATTTTTTTTACTGTCATTGAGTATTTGGATTTATAGAAATGCCTCGGAAACCATGATTCATTATGAGGCCTCAATCTACACCTGGCAATATCCTTAGCTGTTTTTGCACGGACTAATAGTGAAAGCGGAGCAGCGCGTAGGTGCAATATTTTGGCACTAAGTCCATCCAATTTAGGCAACGAATTACAACATTCAGCATATAGATGTTTTTCTACAACCAAAAGTCCTTCAGTGCAAGATTCCAGACCATCACAAAATTTTAAACCATGTTTATGATCTGTTAGCAGTTTCTAGATTATTTTGGGATTCATATGCACTCGTATGTAATTTTAACTGGTTTTTCTTCTCTCGTTTTGTTTTTTAGATTAACCAGGTTAAATTTCAATTGACACCAGACATTAAATATCAGGCATGCTTCTACGTCTAACTCTGTCCTTTTAGTAGTCAATTAGATTTCAAGCTAAATCTTAAATGATTCAAAGCTATCCTATGCTTCAAATGATGATAGTAGACTTTAAGGTACAAGTTTGACATTTAAATCAATTTGTGTGTGTGGGGGGGGGGGGGGGGGGGGGCTATATATGGAGAGCGATTTAGAATAAAAGATATATCTGTGATTACAATATACAATCTGGAGGCTCTCTGCAATTATTTGCCTTAATTATTTTTGTTAAATCAACATCAATAACAGAACATGCACATCATATTTAAAAATCATTTATGCATGTCTACATTAATAGTATCAACCTATTTTGTTTCATATTGGCTGTGTTATATCTTTCTATCATATAATACATTGCTTATACTTTTTTGTCATAAATGTATCTGTAGGCAGACAAAAAAAATCAGCATTTATAAATTCATAAAGATTGACAAGTACTGCATATTATAATTAAATTATTACTTGATGGTTAATTTGCTTTACTACTACTCATTTTATAGAAGTATATTTAATGAATGCAGCTTGCAAGATGTATATTTTTGTTGATTGAAATGCCTTTGCATTACTTGTAATCTGTTCCAATTTAAATATTGTCGATTAAGACGTCTTTATTTGTCATTAAAATATTGTCTTTATTTGTAATTTGTAGGCTTCATATTTGGAATTCTCCATTGGTATGAGAAGGTCTTCACCAAATATTAACATATCACATCCACCCAACAAGGTCAAAATGAAGGATTAGCAACTCCTCTTGACTTTTTCATGGATGACATTTAAATTCTAGATATTTTAAAAACTTTGGAATGACATTTTATTGGATTTTTTTGTGATCTTTAATTTCTGTTTAGATTATAATACTTTGGGATCTTTATTTTGTGTTTAGATTATAGCGCTACGGGAACACATTTAGTTTGAATTTTTTGTGATATTTACTTTTAGTTTAGATTACAATACTTTGAGATGATACTTTGTTAGACTCTTATGTAATTTATGCTTTTTGTTTAGATGATGGTACAAAACATCAAGTTTGATGTTTTTGAACATTATGATGAATGGTTTACCAATAAAAAATAACATTATGATAAATGACATTTTTTGTTAATAATTTTAATTATATTTGGATGACATGTCATCGTGGTTTCAATAAATTATGCATGGCAATAATTTTGTATATTTAAATAAATTTATTAAATAAAAATTATTTCAATAATAAAATAATAACAAATCACTATTATTCAAATTAAAAAAATAAATATTTGAAATATTTCAAATAAAAAGTTATATTAATTTTTTTAAAATTATCGAATAAAAACATAAAAAATTATAATATAAATATTTTGATAAAATTATCAAAAAAATTCGTTACCAAAAAAAAATTATCAAAAATTTTAAATTAGTTTTTAAATTATTATTCAGCAGTGGTTATAAACCGCCTCCAAAAGAAAATACAGAGGCGGTTTACAACCGACTCCGAAATCCATGTGACTTATTTAGAGTCTGTGACGAACCGCCTCCAAAAGAAAATACAGAGGCGGTTTACAACCGACTTCGCAATCCATGTGACTTATTTAGAGTCTGTGACGAACCGCCTCCAAAAGAAAATATAGAGGCGGTTTACAACTGCCTCCAAAAGTGATATATAGTAAATTCGATGGTCATTACGTGGCGGCCGAACCGTCTTCGTAACCTTCGTTATATTCATCCCGGCGGTCGTTCCAGCGGTTACTTTCGATCGACGTTGATTCCATCCCGACGATTGATTGGGCGACGATTGGTTAACCGCCGCATTGAGTTTTTAACGATGGTTCTAACCGACGCAAAATACACCTTTTCTTGTAGTGAACCAAATAAGTTTTAGGGTGTGCAAGATAACTTTTTTGGAATCAATTTTTTTTTTAATCTCTATTTCTGGGAACATAAATAAATACAAAATCCGTTTGGTAAAATTGGTTTATTGTTTTGTTCATGTGATGAACCGGTTTATTTTTTGTGCTGGGGAACAAAAAAAAGAATAAAAAAATTTCTTCTTTTTTATTCCCCCGCACAAAAATGAGAAACATTTATCTCTTTCAATCACTCTTCACCATTATCATTATCATCATTATCATGATCATCCCGACACGACCACCACCACCATCGTCGTCCCCGTCGTTGTACCACCAATGTCATCGTCACCACAACGACGACGATGCCACCGCCATCATCACCATCACCATCACCACCACCACGATACCATCGCACCACTTTCACTCATCGCCACCACCATCACCATCGTCACTAACTACCACCATCATCATCGCAGCCACTGCTGTTACGAATACCACCATGCCGCTATCACCACCACGCCATCACTACCAATACTTCCACCACTATCACCAACCACCATTACCATCGCCGCAACCACTGCCATCACCACCACTATCATGCCATCATCACGTCATCGCCACCACCACCACCACCTCCGTCACCAACCACCGCCACCATTATCATCACCATCACCATCACCGTCACCAACCACCACCATCATCATCACCATGCCACCATCATTACCACCACTATTGCTGCCTCCGCCACCACCACCACACTATATAGGAAGGAAAGTGATGATCCGAAAAAATTATACTTAATAGGAATTATTTTTTATTATATTAGTTGTGTTATCAAACGCAATCCTCATTCTCAGAATAAAAATTGAACATGTTATCAGAAAGTATCCCAAGGCACAGAAATAGAAAAGAATTATTTTTTTTTCAGAAATAATGTCAGGGAATAAAATGATTATCATGCACACCCTTCTAAGAAGTTATGTTTTTGGTTTGACTATTTGACCTTGGTTTGAATTCCGAACAAATACATTGATAGCTGCTGATTTTTTGTAGATGATATGATATATATTTCCAAGTACTTTCTCTATTGTCTAGCGTTAAGTTTTAGTTGTTGAGTAATACATAATATACCAACATAAGTTATAACATATGATACATAAATATTTGTGTTATAATTCTAAGTGAGTATAGTTTGTAATATAAAAGGACTAAAAGTTTATCCCTATTTTAAATGAGCATTGATAAACGGAGTCTAAGTCACTGAACAACTAATATGGGATAAAAATGATATTAATATTAATGTTGATCGATAGAGTCCATAAATGGCTGGATGTGTTGAGACAGTTCCAACTTGGTATACTTTCACTTCCATAGTTCAACTTTCATGAGGAAGCAATAGTTTTCGTAAAAGTCTGACAGATAAATTCTAAAAGATTTAGTCTGATTAAATTATATTCTGTTAGATCCTGACTAGTAAGAGTAAGGTAGAAGACAATTCAGGTACACGACCTTTATTTTTTGAATTCAAATCTGTGACCTTTCAATTACAAAGAAATTACAAATTACTTTACCACTACTATGGATTCGTCGTGTTTAATCTGATTATTGGTGACAAAGAAATTGATGCGTAATTGAAATAATTCATGATGGATAATAATAAATATGGTAAATTTCTAAAAAGATCTATAGTTCCAGTATTTTGGATGAAGTACTGATATGCGATCAGCATATAAGGAATTATAAGACAAAAAGAGGAAGAATGTGACTCAATCTGATGCAAGAAAGGCAGAATAACTGTTAAAATTGTCCAACATCTGAATATCAGGTGTTATACTGATTTTGTATTGATTTCACAGGAAAAATGCATAAAATGAAGTCAAAAAGGACAAAGCAAAACTAAAAGCCCACGCTGCCAGCGTGGGAATGGCGCTCACAGCGTGAGAAGCACAAATTGGACAGAAGCCCCCGCGCTTGCAGCGCGGGGGAAGAAAAAAATGGCAGAGGCTCCCACGCCCACAGCGCGGGAATGGCGCTGCCAGCGTGGGAGGCGCGAAAGATTGGAGATTTGAATTTGAAGAATTAGATCAAAGTCTCTTATAAATAAGAGACTCAACCTTGAAGAAATACACACAAAATACCTGAAGCAGATCCGGCTTGGAGAGGGAGGAAGTCGTTCTTCGTGTTCGTCGTCCAGTTCTTGTATTTTTCTTTCTCTTTTATTTTAAGTTTGTGTGGAATCTCAGATCAGTGATCGTGATGTTGATTGGCTAGATCTATTTTCTGTAGTCAGGGTCAAGATCCCTTTGTGAACAATTGGTACGAAGGATTGAATCACTTTATGTGTTGATTTTAATATACTTCATCTTTATCTTGTGCGTATTGATATTATTTCTGTTAGATCTGATCAACCTAATAAGGGATGATATTCTGGGGATTAAGGTTTGCAATAGGAATGTTGGAATTCTGATTCTGAAAGGAGATAAAGATGACGATTTATGCATGTTCTAGGGATAGACTTGTATAAATCGCAGTCGTTGGATTTATCTGCATAATGCTTAATTTCATGCTGGATTACTAAGGGATTAGGGTTCCAATTGAATTAAAGGGTTAGATCACCAAGGGATTGGGATCTAACTAATTATTCTAAAGATGATAATTTGTCTGAGTTATTAATTTCGATGAATATTGTGAATCAATCCAGAGTGAAATTGGGATCATTTGGTGAATGTACCCTGACTACAGTATTTTCTCGTATCTTTTACAAAAACATTCATTCACATTCTTATTTTATTCTTTCTCACAAAAAATCTAAAAACAAGTCTTTTACTTTTCTTATCAATTAATTTAAGTTACAATATTTGTTAAACAACAATTGATTCATCTAACTTAAGAGGACTGGTTATCGTAGTAATTGTTTTACAATTCCTGTGGAGATGATCTTACTTACTACTTTATTACTTGGAGCGATCGGTATACTTGCCGAATTGCCAACAAGTACACCAATAACCCTGAGAAAGTTGATTAACAGCAAATAAGAAGAAAATAATTCCCATAATAGTTGAACTAAGTCTCCAACGGTCATGGAAATACAATGACCTTAGCATACCCATGTTGTGCTTCCACCAGCTGTTATAATGTTCATTGAGTTCGTTAGTGGTTTTGCCATTATAATTGTTGCTTACAACAACATACTTGCAAAGACCATTCACCAGAGATGCCAATTATGTATGGCTTCCAAGTTCATGGACAATGGCTTTTGTATCAACCAGCAACTCCACATCCTCTTCAGTGTGA
This sequence comes from Gastrolobium villosum, assembly GCA_032173675.1. Taxonomy (NCBI): domain Eukaryota; kingdom Viridiplantae; phylum Streptophyta; class Magnoliopsida; order Fabales; family Fabaceae; genus Gastrolobium; species Gastrolobium villosum. The sequence continues at coordinate 36,711 of JAVKPL010011472.1, read as the reverse complement.
ATCAATTAGAGAAACATAATTGCATATAAAAGGTTAGCCCAGACTAGTATATTTAAATACAAATTTAACCTTTTAAAACCAAAACTCGAATTACCAATTAACACCCCAAGTCATAGATGGTGCTAGGGATGTTCATCAACAGATTCAAATCGCGGTGAATGAATCGAAAAACCGAAAACCGAAAAAAACCGCAAATTTTAATTGGATTGGATTGGGTTTCAGATTGATTGATGAAAACTGATCCAATCCAAACCGATCCAATATATTAATTCCCCTCTACCTACTTGGGTCTTTCCCCAATCATAGCCCAAAAATTTCTAAACTCAAGACCCATTAACCCATCAACTAAATTCAAGAAAAAATCTAGTCACATCTCATCAACAAAATTTCATCTATGTAGAGCTTCTTATCTTATTGCCAAAAAAAAAACTATATTATCGTTTACTGATGCTTCTGTAATTCAAAAATAAATAAATTTACAAAGCTAATACGTATAAAAGATGTTATTTGCATAATAATTATGAAATAATTTTTAGAATTTTCAAAAAATCAAAAATCAAATAGATGATTATATGATCAGACTGAATGGATTAGATCGGATGATTTTTACTTCCAAAATCGATTCGATCCAGATCACGAATACTCCTAGTTGGTGTTGTGATTTGAAATGACCAAAGAACGAAGACAAAGTTTAAAAGTTTTATTTATTTTTTAATGGGATAGATTATATCTATCATTTATTTATTTTAACTTATAAATAACATCAAATCAACCATTATAAATAACATCAAATAAAAACCATTGGTTTTGATTCAATAATAATAAAAAAATAATTATAAGAAAAAATGGGTCATATTTATAACCTTTATTTATTTTTTATATATGAGTAAAATTTTGAGTCACCTGGTTTCAATTTAAAGAACTTGAGACCCGTCTACCAAAAAAAAATGACCTAAAGCAATAGGATTTTAATTTTGATCGAATTTTATCTGATGGACTCAATTACTTAAAGAAATTAATATTTTTTATATTAGAGGAGATATTATCTTCTACATACATATAAAATATGTTAGATCTATGTGAAGCCATATGAAAAAAAATAAATATAAATTCTACACATTATATTTTTATAGGAATATAAAAAATAAAATTGTTTTCTGCACGAGAAACGCTTATCTGTTAATTTTTTTTTTGGTAAACTACGCATATCTGTTACTTAAATCAACCTATTGATTGTATAAAAGAAAAGAAAAAAATCAACCTATCCAAACTAAGTTGATAAGATTCAAATATTTAGATTTATCGAATTCGTTCAAAATCAGCAAGTTCTGTCAACAGGGATGATTAAACCAAAGAACACCCTTGTATATGACACGTGTAAAGAAACATTAAAATAATTGTTATTATACACCAAATTCCAGCTGTGAGAAAGGAAAAGCTGAAAAGCTAGAGTCTAGTCAAGAAAATAATTAAAATCTTTCCTTGATATATGTGCCCGCTGCATATACGACAGAACGTGTGCTGACTCACTGTCTATTTAATTCATTAATGAATGTTCTAATATATTCTTTATGGAGTTTAATATTTTTTATTTTATTATAAAGTATTTTTTTATCACTTTTATATAAAAATTAGTGGATTTTATTATATCTATTATATTTTTTCTTTTCTTATAATAATAAGATCCTCACCGTAATACAATAGCGGAGCCCAAAAAAAAGAATCAGCTAATATCAAAAGATTTAGCCAAATACAACTTAGCCAGTGTCAATATTATATCATTTTTAAAAATTCAGTGTCAAACTTATATCATAACTTTTAAAGAAAATTCATAACATTTTTAAAAATTAATTGGCTCCAAGACACCAGCTAACTTCCAAGTGACTAGCTCCACCACTGCTTTAATATAAGTGTGTCCGAAAAATAACAAAAATAATTTTTTCTTTGATATGATAATGTCATATCAAAACATCATAACCATTCATAAATAATCAAGTTCTTGAGATTTGTGCTAATTAAGATAAAGTATTTTTAATGAAATTTGTTAATTAATTAAACTGTCTATATTATTATATTAAAGTAAGATGTTAATATTATCACTTTTTTTTACTATTAATCCACTGCAATTCTAATTATCATTGGATTCAAAAATTACACCATGGGAATTAAAAGAATTTTTTTTCTCTTTATTCAATTCTTTCTCTAATCCAATAATAATTAAAATGGTAATGAATTAATAGTAAAAAAAATAATAGTATAAATATCACATCTCTATTATATTTATGTTTTGATAGCAATATAGTGATAAGAAACTATGAAATAGAAATGCTTTATCGTAAATTAAAGATCAAACACAATTATTACATCTACATAAAATAATATAAATTTGTCCGTATAATATAATTAGATATAAATCGGTTATGCAGATAAGTTATCTGCAGTAACCCGATACGACGTCATTTTGGGCAAAAATTATAGTATTTTTAAAATTTTAATTTAATTCAAGTCTTTATATTTATAATTTTTTAATATTTCAGTACCAAAACGAAGTCGTTTTGAGAATTAATTAAAATAACTTATCTGCATTAACTGCAGAAATATTTTTCCCATAAATATATTAATTTTTTGTACTGATAAGTTATAAAAACAATATTAATTTTTTGGTAGAAGTTATAAAAATAATATTATATAACAATGAAGGGTAAAGTGTGTGTCATTTTAAAGGATATAAGGTTGTGTCATTTTAAGAGAGAGAAAGAGATAGATAAAGGAGGAGAGAGAGTTGACAAACAAATAAAGATGTGGGTCCCACCTCTTTGTGAGAGTGAAATGATATAAGTTGTGTCATTTAAAAGGATAAACATTTTTCCCAACAATGAATCGACATTATCAATCCATGAAGAAATGTAAACATTTATTATTGTATAATAGGAACAATGACTAAAATGTCATGTTTTGTCAAAATTTTTACTCAAATGCCACGCGAACAATATTTTTTACCAGACTGCCACCACGTGTCATAATTCGCTAAAGTAGTAGCGAATTTCGTGGCCAATAACTTTGTGACACGTGGTCATATTACAGAGAAAATTCGCTATCAGTGGTAGCGAATTATGACACGTCAGCTTTTTCATGCGAAAGTGTGCCACGTGTCGAAAAATCATTCCGAACATAATTTGCTACACAAGATAGCGAATTACTACCTGTTTGACACATGTCATTCTTGCTGACTGTGCATTCTGATGTGGCATAATTCGCTACATTATGTAACGAATTATTTGCAAGCATATTTCACTACATAGTGTAGCGAATTATGCTACGTGGCATTCTGGAAAAATTTACTGTTGACATGACAGTCTTATAATTTATTTGGTTAGGCGTGACAAAATGGTCAGTGTTCCAGTATAATATGGGAGAAATAATATCAAACGATCATAATCGTCATTTTTATCGAATGTGCGAACAAATTTTGTATAAAAACAAGTGTCAAATTTAGAATTTGTAGTACTAAGTACATAACATTTTGATAATAAACAACAAAAGGTGTGGTTGAATACAGAAAGTTATAATTTTTAGACTATTTTATCAAGGAAAAAAATTTATACAATCCCGGCCCTTTTTTTTTTTTTTCATGGTCCCACTCACAGTCAATATTTTGATTTTATTATTCTACCCCTGCTTTTTCTTTTGTCTCCCATTTTTGTCTTTTACACGTGAGAAGGAGCATTTGTCAATTATATAAGACCGGTCGGTAGAATACCTCCTCTTTATCAAGGAGTAATGAATAATATTAAATTGTTAAGAAGAAGAATACGTAATATTATAGGCTAAAATTAAAATAATAATAGTAAAATAATAGCAAATTTTGAAAATATTCACAATAATGATTAATTACCACAACGTAATACTAATAGAAACTAATCCAAATTATATGATTATAAAATATTTAATAATTAAATAAATAAATACTATGAAAATAAATGATAAAAAAGAGGAATAACAAATTGATAACAAGGATGTACTAACAGCATCTAGGGTGAAAGTGGGTTGGGCTGGGCCAAACATTGTCCTGAAAAACCTAAACATACGTCAAAAAATTTCAATTTGGCCTGACCCAAATCTAGTACGAGTCTAACTGTTAGCCTGACTTGATCCGTTTATAAAGAAAACAAATAGCCTGGCCTACCTCGTTGGCATGTTAATTTTTAACTCCCAAGCAGAATCATGAATTAACTTTTCAAAATACTCAAATTCTGTTGCTAAACCAAAAATTATAATTTCAACGTCAAAACAGAATCATGAATCATAACAAAACTCATACAATCTGCATTTAAGTCACATTCAAAAACAAAATGCTCAAACTAAATAATGTATATTTCATCGTATCCAACAAACAAATCCATACTATGTAAATTAAAATATCTACATGAATCCAACAAACATATCATTAGGGGTGTAAATGGGCCGGGCTGGCCTGGCCTAGCCTACACGCTACAGCCCACCCTACGTTGAGCCTGGCCTAGCCCGGCCTATGCCGAAACGTAGAGTAGGCTTAGGCTAATAAGAAATCCTTTTTAACAAATAGGCCGTAGGCCAATTTTGTCAAGCTTGGCCTAAAGCCTTATAGGCCGACCTATTTAATTTTTAAAAAATAAAATAATATATTTATTTCAGGTTGCAATTAGTACCAACCCTTGTCTTGATAGTGGTTTAAAGATATTTCAATAAATGATATTCTCTTATAGATTTTTTATTTTTGCTAAGCTATATTCTCTTGTAGATTCTATTTCAGCTTTGATTGACCTAGTAATTGTATTTTTTTATTTTCCTCATTTCTTTGACTCTATTCCTCTCTGATATACATTATAGAACTGGGGTATTATGTTGACTCTTTCTTGTTTGTCATTTTTTATTTCTTATGAGAAGTACTAGTGCATGCATGAATGAAACTTGCTCAGTATATTTTTTTAGTTATTTTTTTGCTATTGTAAAATTTTTAATCCTCACTAGTGAAATTTGTATCTCGTGTAAAAAAATGCAGCAATTTATGAACACATTAATGATTTGTAATGTCAGGCGAATATTTTAAAAATTGTTAAAAAAATTGTTAAATTTTTTTAAAAATATATCACGAGGGAGGCCTACAAGGCCTGTAGGCCATATCAGGCTTTCTAATTTTTTAAAATAGGCCAGGCTTGATAAATAAAGCCTTTTCGTAGGCTAGTGGGTTGAATATTGTTTTACGTAGGCTTAGGCCAGGAAGGCCAAAGCTCAGCCCATTTACACCCCTACATATCATGATGCTTGTAATAAGTATAACCTCCCCCAAAAACCTTTACATCCCTACATATATAATCTAACATGCTGAGATGTTTATTCCTCCTATACAAGAAATAAATTTAGATTTCTATTAAAATATAATCAAATATAATTATGTTATAAATAATTGTAATTGGTTAAATTTATATCTTTTCTTTTTTCTTCAAGGCATACTTATTTTATTTTATTTAAAATAAATAGTACAATATAGACCGACCTGTATGCTTATAGACCAGGCCTTGTGAAAGTGGGATAACGGTCTTTTTATTAAACAAAGCTTTTTCAAGGCCCAAACCCGATCTATTTTATGAAATATACTAGGTCAGAACTGACCTAACATAGGCTGAGCCGTAGGCCTCTATAGGCCGACCTGACCCAGTTTCACCCCTAACAGCATCACACGTATGAGCAACATTTTATAAGCAAGTTAGTTTTAGTACAAGTAAATGATTGAAGAGTTATAGTGCTACAATTGATGTGTTATAAAAATAAGATGTAGAGAATACGGTTTGGAAGAGGGAATGTTTTTTTATTTTATTTATTCATCAATTTGACCCAAGCTTATTTAAGCTAGAAACTAAATCCGAAAACATAACAATTAAGAGACACGTTACAAAAGTTTCTAATTGACACTAAAAAATGAAAAGACACCAACAATTGATAATGATATAATACAGAGAATGTGATTCAATATATAATTCTGAAGAAACTAAAATATTAGCTGAATTACACGACAAAAGTTGAAGATGGTGAATATTAAAACAGCAATCCCCACTACAGTAGAACTGCTTCTCCAAGGATCACGGAAGTACACCCACCTGAATGTACCCATTGCCCATTTCCATTTGTTGTTGTAGTGTTCATCAATATCTTTCATAATTTGGCAGTAACAGTTTGAATTTGTGACCACATGTTTGCAAAGACCGTTAACCAGATTTGCCAATTCCTTATCACTTCCAAGTTCATGGACAATAGCTTCTTTCTCAACCAGAAACTCAGCATCATCTTTGGTATGAATAAGAGAATCAATTAGAGAAACATAGTTGCAAATGTAAGGCTCCTCAGGATAGTGACACTGCTCAAGTGCTATTAAGTTCCTAAGAACACGTTCTGTTCTGTGGTCTACTTTTAAAATGGGGAATAGAAATCGAGCTTTGAAACACTTGGAGTGTGGCAAACATCCCAAGCAAAGAAACCAGCTTAAGAATCGCTTCTTGTCAAACTTTATATCAAGCAAGCGTCTATTATCATCCTTCTCAAAGCTTATCCCAGCCTCATTCAACTTTGTTGCAGTTCTTAGAAAACAAGTTTGCTTATTTTTATCACTGTCACTGTCATAGCTCAGTTCAATGGGGAGATAGGAATATCTAACAAGATCAGTGAAATGTAGTGAGTTCTCCCACTTCTTTGGCTCAGATTCTCTCTCTGAAGATACATGATGAGCATAACAAGATTGGAAGTACTGATATGCAAGCTCAACAAATGTGGTATGCTTCTTGACATTGCATGGGACAACTGTTCCATATAGTTTTTCCAACACATAAATTGGAAGCTGATTTTCAAGCAGCAACAAGTCACACTGGATACTTTTGCTAACACATGGTTGAGTTAATATATAATCATCCTTGTGTTCCAATCGTTTTGTTTCCCTCAGTTTTTTTTCCCTCAAAAACAGCTCCATGATGAACACAGCATCCAATAGTATCATTTCCACAAAATTTTCCTTACTGATTTCAGGGAAACTCTTTTGGTAACAACGGCGTATTTTTTGCTCTTCTTGTTCAAGGAAGGCTTTATAGTTCACTAAAGCATGTTTGTTCACTAGGCTTTCCCAAAAGAAAAGAAAATATCTGTGTTTCTGCTTTTGCATTTCCTTTAGTTTTTGGTTGTTATGGTGGATAGGGCCAATTGAGATCAATAGAGGAGTATAGGCCTCTTCTTTCACATAAAAAAGACTAGCAGGGACATTGTAGATACAACATTGATCAGGCCACAGGGCAGGTTCAATCTTTTCTGGGATGTTGACAATTATTTGTTGGATATGATATTCATCAACAGACCCCATTTTCTCTTGCTGCTGAGCAAACAGATCAACCATCAGACAAAGAAAAAAACAGTTGTGAATTTGTGATTGATACAATACAAGGGTCCGTTTTTTCTCATGCAGCAGCAATTTAAAATTATCTACCACACTAGTAATTCGAGTAGTAAATAATTATAATACATTATAATTATGTATTTTTCGGAATACATAATTATAATAAATATGGAAAAAAAAAATTAATATTATAATTATGTTCTTTCAAGAATACATAATTTGTAAAAAAAAATTTCAAATTTCTGCAACATAATAGCCTATTATCCCTTGATACAAACCATTAACAAAAAAACTATTTCTACAATTTACTTTTTCTTTTTTTTCAAACTTTTAAAATCTAATAAACTTATTTCTACACGTTACCTTACTTTCTCACTATTAACTCCTTTTTAAAGACAAAACTAAAATTTTAAGATTTATGTAAGATTAAGGTGAGAGTGAGCCCTAAAGCAGCAATGAATTTGTTTTTTGTGACCGGAAGGTCACGGGTTCAAATATGAAAAATAATATTTTTGTAAAAAAAAAAAAGATAATGCTACATATAATAGATCTTCATCTTTATTGTCGCAGAGTCAGAGATCTTTATGTACCAGAGTCATCACGGCGTGAGTTGTGTCAAAATTCGGGTGCAAAATTAATCTCATTTGCACCTACTTGAATTTAGTCATTACTTATTGCTACACATTTATAAATAAATTCCAAATTGCAACAATTTCATAATTATTTATTTAAATTAAAATATTTTAATTTTGCGCCTGCACTAACCCGAGTTAGTGCCAAAAGAAAGACATGAGAACACAAGTTAGTATGTGCAACAAATAGCTAATCAATTATGTTGTTGGTATAACTTGCAAACACAGAACGCATAGTGAATCACCAAGGAGGAAGAAATTAACAAGACACTAACATTAAAAGTAAAAATTTAAAGAATCAAATATTTGATGAACATATTAATATATATTTTTTATTTACCTAGTGTTGGTTTCAATTTACTTTTTAATTTTATTAGAAAACAAAGATGGTAAAGTTTAAGGGTTTTCGTTTTGTCATTAACATAACACAAAAAAATTTCCTACACACATAACATTTTGTGGGACCCACACTTTTCAAAACAAAAAAATTAAATAAAAATTAAGGCACGCAAAACGAATATTTATAACATTACACGGTCACTTTTCCTACAACATAATTCTTATAAAACCAAAATTTTAAATTCATTACTAATTAATCTCAAATTCCGATAATGCGAAGAATCATTTAAGTACAAATGTTTAAACTTGTAAACGATAATTACATTTGAGCTCTAATAGAGTTAGAGCTAGTTTTGTATCTCTCAAAGAATAAAGTATATCGATTTATGGATGCTCAAGGAGCAGGTGATATGAAATTATGAATCAAAACTTTTGAAGAGTCAACTTGGGTGCTATATCAGGAAAGATAGGAAAATGTTTAGGGGATATAGTGACTCTAAAATCCGAGAGTATAATAGTTCATGACGAACATGGTTATCAGATGGGAGAAGAGGATCTAATGTAGATGAAAAATAATATTCCCTCATCATAGGAGAGAGAAGAGGTTAACTATTTACTCTACAACAGTGCACATACAATAATGAGCTGTACAAGGAATCAGCTATGCAAGGAATGAAAAATCTTAGGGTGTTTGCTTCTATTCTTTTCAATATTTTCCTACGCAAATGAAGTATGGTTTTTAGAAAACTAATATTTGTTTCAACAACTTTTAACCAAAATCCATCTATGTGAAATGCATGATTTGTTGAGAAAGATAGGAATTTGCACCGTTTAGAAACCAGAGGGTAGTTTTTTGAGAAAACCCGGGTAAAGCACTTTTGACACATTTTTTGTCATATATTTTCCTGATAAAATTTTGTCAAACCAAACTACTTTTTTTTAAGTTCCCCATCTATTTAACTTTCCATATGAATTCCTAGTAATTACATTTCTCTATTATTCTTAAAATTTATCTTCAACCAAACGCGCCCTTAACATAAGTCATCTGTGTGCTCACTGTAAAGACGTAGGGGTTTGACCCTTGATGGGCATTTAAGGGCAACCCACTATGTTGGGTTATGAAGGCCACCCCGAACACATTAATAATTTTTCTATTAATTTATCTGAGAAAGAAAAAAATAGTGAAAATAATTTGAGAATGGATGCAGAATCAGAACCTGGTTGTCGGGTGAAATTCGAGTTTCAGTTCCTCTTCAGTAGCTGCCACCCTTCTCCATGTTTGTGCTTGGTGTGTGTGTGTGTGTTTTTATATTGGTTGAGTCATGATTGACGAAGACTTCATGCCACTTTAAATTATGGAGCACTGCTTTTGTTTGGTAGATGGCTGGCTCAATCAAATATTCCTGTTTAAATTTATATTACAATTTTTATTTAAAAATCTTCAATAATTTTTTTTATGCAGATGACGTTGGTGCTGATATTTTAAAGATGCGTCACATTGATATTATATAAATAATATTATTAACATATGTAAAATTTATTATTATTGCGCTTGTTTGGTGGTCAAGATATTATCATATTAGGGTTTTATTTTTCTTATGTTGCATGAGACAAGTTGTCTCATGCAACATACAAAAAATGGGTGAGACCCACTAAAAAGGAAGAGAGAGAAAATAAAAAAGCAGGTCTCTCCCATTTTTTATGTGTTGCATAACAATTTGTCTCATGCAACATAACGAAAATAAAACCCATCATATTATATTCTTTTCTATTATTTGGTGAACTAATAAGGTATAATAAGTTTATGGGTTTTATAATTCTCATGTTGAAGGAGAATTGAAATCTCATGTTGTAGAGATAAAAAGCATGTGGGACCCATGTGTTAGAAAAAATTATATGTAAGACCCATTTCAGTACGAAAATCGAAGGGTGTGTAGGAAAATTATTATTCTCATGTTTGAGAATTATAAAACCCTAAGTTTATTTTGTAGACTCATTTTATCTTATCTGAAATAGCATAAGCTATCTTAAGAGAGGAGCACTCAACTCAAGTAAGAATGATCATGATATGATAGCAAATGTTACATCATTCTTATTTCAAATATAGCCATATACTATTCTCCTATGAACTTTGTTGATAGTCCATGCCACCGATCAATTGCTGGCCACCTCTACTCCTCATTATTGTCACCACCACCCACCACCCATCACTCAACCACTGCGATCGCCACAGCCCACCGACCATTACCATGAGCTATTAGCCACCACCTCAACCACTAGGCATCGAACACCACCACTACCATCATTAATCAGCCCCGTAATTGCCATCGATCATCTCCAGCACCGCCACCTATGTCGTTACCATTGGCCACCGCCACCGTGGCCAGTCAGCAACCACAATTGCCACCAATTATTGCCTGCGCCGCCACCACCATCTCTTCCACACTAACCAACCCCATCTACGACCACCATCATCAGTTAAGCACCACCTTGGGCCACTGCCACTCCAACCACCAGGTGCCAATCATTAACCATTTATGCAATTTTTCAAGTTGGATTTTGACAATTGTTTGGCTCCACTAATGTTTTGTTCTTATCCTGTCTCCCCAATCTCGCTCTGCTCGGCTATTTCTTCGAGTGCTACTATTTACACACATATTTTTGGTCACTGAATAAAAAAGTTAGTTTCCATGCATGATCGATGTCTCTACTAATAATGTTTGATATTTTTCCTCGAAAAAGTATGTGCTTCACATGCAACCTTCATAGGAATTGCGCATCTTTTTCCTCTATTTTTGGAGTCTTGTTTCAATCAAGCAACCTTATCTTATTAAAAGTTGAAAAATAATTGAAGCTTGATTTTACATTTGAGATTTTTTAATGGCTTTTATTCAAAGCTCAAAAAACAAGTATATCCAATTAACTTGACTAACTAAATCAACCCAAACCAAATAAGTTTGATTCGATTTTTCAAATTGGTTAAATTAGTTCAAACACCCAAACTATGCCAGGAGAACATTTTTTTTTTTTTTTTGGTAAGCGGAGAACATTTTTAGTACTACCCTAATATTGAATAGTTGATAGACTCCCATTTAAAATGAAATTCAAATTATATATCTTTTGGAATACATAGACATAATATTAAAGATATTTTTTTTTTCTGATTATAAAAAAAAAAATTATTTTTTTTCTTCTTTTTAGGAAATATGTCAACATTGATATTATGTTCCTATCGATGGAATATAAGTATAATATTAAATTTTGGGAAAACTTGTTGTTTAATGATATATCACTTAATCCCCGGTGGTTTTAAACTTATCATTCATACCTATTGCGGTTAAATAGCTTATCATTTAACCCTTGGTGATTTCAATCTTTCACTTACATCCATCGTGGTAACAAAAATATATCACTTAGACCTTGATGATCTTATAAATATAATTTTTTTTCTAACTTTTATTTTATATAATTATGATATAATCAAATAAAAATTGAGTAAAATTAATTATTAATGATTAAATTAAAATATTTAATGTTATTTATTTTGTATTTATTTTAAAAAACACATTAAATTTTTTATTCATCTAAAAGTATATATTTAAAATTAAGAATATTATTAAAGATAAATTAAAGACATATTAGTTAAATAAATTACTTTTTTCAATTTTTTAAAAATATTATAAATAAGATAAAATATATCTAGACTTAATTTAATAAATATAATACCACAAGATTTAAATACGTAAATTTAATTCAAATAAAATAATATTTTTTATTATGAATCAAATGCTTATATGATATATTTAAATATATATATATATATATATATATATATATATATATATATAAGAATAATATTTCTGCAGTTACTGCAGATAAGTTATCTGCATTTATTTCCAAAATGACGTCATTTTGGAATTGAAAAATTAAATAATTATAATTATAAAAACTATAATAACATTGAAATAAATTAAAATTACAAAAATACCATATTTTTTGCCTAAAATATACGTGTGTGTAAAAGATCGTAAAGGATTTAAGTTATATATTTTTATAATCATAATAAGTATATGTGATACTTTAAAATCACAAGGGGTTAAATGATACTATTTTGTAATCACAATAAATTTAAGTGACAAATTTAAAATCACAAAAATTTAAATGATAAATTATATAACCACAAGAAATGAAAATAAAATTATCCCTTTAAATTTTTTCTTGAGTTGATTAAACCAAGGAATACCCTTAAATATGACAGAGTAAAGAAACATTTAAAATAACAATTATTGTGCACCAAACGCCAGCTGGCTGAAACTGAGACCTACAACCTACAAGGCTAGAGTACTATAAAGTCAAGAAAATAATAAAAATCACTGTTCGACATGTGGATTTGACCCTTTATAAGTCATAAAAAAAAATTAGCCACTATTCCATAATATTTTAGTATGATGCGTACGTGCTCCATGCGACACGTGCCAATGCGCATGGCCTATTCAAACCGAGGATAATAGAACATTAGAACTAATGTCCTAAAATATGTGACGCAGTGGTTTCTAAGAAGTTACGTTTTTGGTTTGATTATTTGACCTTAATTAGTTTGAATTCCGAACTAATAAATTGATAGCTGCTGATTTTTCTAGATTATATGATATATATTTCCAAGTACGTTCTCACTTGTATGATGTTAAATTTCAGTTGATGGGTAATACATAATATACCCACATAAATTATATCATATGATACATAAATCTGTGTTATCATTTAAAGAGTAACATTATTCTTATAACCTTAAAATTTTACAATCTATTTTTCACCATTAATTCCCGTCAATTCAATAGTTGTGATTTATTAAGTCACATTTATTAATTAATTATTAATTTTTAATAAATTATAATCATTGGATCGACATAAATCAAAAATAAAAAAAATAAATTGTAAGAGGTTATAAGACTTTTAAATTATAAAAATAACGCTCCTCAAATTTAAATGCGTATAGTTTATTGTTAATATTTTCTTATGCAGGAAAAAAATTTGGCGGATAGAAAAAAGCAAGCCCACATGCCGCAACTTTAAAAAAACAGAAAAAGAAAAGAATTAGCACATATATTGATGGATCATGGATGGGTAAGGAAACTGTTCATTTTTCCTCATAGAAAACATTTTCCTCAGAAAAAACATTTTCCATAGTTTATAATATAAAATGACTAAAAATTTATCCCTATTTCAATTGAGCATTGATAAATGGACTCTTGGAAAGTTTGGATGTGGTTAGCCACTTCTACCTTGGTATACTTTCACTCACATAGTTCAACTTTCACGAGGAGGCAATAGTTTCTCCAATATTCTACTACATAAAATCTAAAGATTCAATCTTATTAAACAATCTCCGCTCTCAATTAATTTCCGACTAGGAAAGATAGAGTGAGTACAATACTCATACTTAATTTTATCTTTACATAATTACAAAGAATCAGTTTCTCATACTCCAACCCATGATCTTTCACTAATAAAAAAATAACTTTACTAGGGCATGCTTGTCCTCTTAGTTCAGTTTAATTATTGGTGAAAAAAGAAATTGATGGCATAAATGAAATAAGTCATTAATAGGTGATGGATAATAAGAAATGTGGTAAATTTTTAACAAGATCACTAGCTTCAGTATTTTGGATGAAGCAAACCAATAACCCCAAGAAAGTTTACAACCGCAAATAAGAAGACAGAAATCCCACAATAGTTGAACTGAGTCTCCAAGGGTCACGAAAATACACTGACCTTAGCATACCCATATTGTGCTTCCACCAGCTGTTATAATGTTCATTGAGTTCCTTAGTGGTTTTGCCATAATAATTGTTGGTTACAACAACATACTTGCAAAGACCATTCACCAGAGATGCCAATTTTGTGTGGCTTCCAAGTTCATGGACAATGGCTTCTGTATCAACCAGCAAATCGTGTGAATCAAAGAATCAATTAGAGAAACATAATTGCATATAAAAGTTTGGTCCCAATAGTGACACTGCTCAAAGACAATGAGGGTATATGCGCACTACGTACCAATTAACACATGAATAAAAAGTTAAAAACTCTTTGGCATCTTTATACGATATATGACACATATTTCAAGTTCAGGAGCTACTAAAAGCATCATTACAACCCAGGATTCAATGCATTCTACTAGGGGGATTACATTCGATCACACACTGTTTATTCATTCATTCATATATGAATGAAGCAACAGACATCTCTCTCTCTCTCTCTCTCTCTATATATATATATATATATATATATATATATATATACACGGGAAGGTTCCTTTGCCAATTTTTTTTTTACAAATCACATTAAGTATAACCTTCCCGTATATATATATAGAGAAAAAAGAAGTATCATTTAAAAGGACACAAATTGTGTTCTTTTAGATGATTTACACACAGTATGACCGGTCATACTCTATGTATGTAAATCTGAAAAGTTACTTTTTTTTTTCTCCCCTCAGTCACAACACTGACGTATAAAGTGAAAAAGAATTAACTTTTCAGATTTACACATAGTACGACCGGTCATACTCTGTGTAAATCACTAAAAAGACATAATTTGTGTCCTTTTAAATGACACACTAAACCCTATATATATATATTACATTACTAAAAGATTAGAGCCCTTAGATATAAGTGGAAACAATGGACGAGATTGAGAGTATAAGTTACACACTAGTGTAAAATGATCACAGTACTAAAAGATTAGAGCCCTTAGATATATATATATATATATATATATATATATATATATATATATATATATTGCTAGCTAGAGCAAATAACGAACAACACGTAGAAAATTGAACACAGCGAAAATGAGCACAGCAATCCCAACCACAGTGGAACTTGCTCTCCAAGGGTCTCTGAAATACACCAACCACAATGCAGCCATGGTACGATTCCAAGCATTCTGGTAATGCTTATTAAGCTCATTAATAGTCTCATAGTAACATGTCGAATTTGTCACAACATGTTTGCAAAGACCATTAACAAGAGTTGCCACTTCCTCATCACTTCCCAATTCATGCACAATAACTTCCTTTTCAACCAGGATTTCAACATCAAGCTGAGTGTGTATGAGAGAATCAATAAGTGAAACATAGTTGCAAATATAAGGTTGTTCTGGATAGTGACACTGCTCAAAAGCAATGAGGTTCCTCACAACACATTCTGTTGTTTGACCAACCTTCAATTGAGGAATGACAAAACGTGCTTTGAAATCGTTCAAATATGGTAAACAACCCAAGCAAAGAAATGAACTCAGAAATGGCTTCTTATCAAAGGATACATCAAGTAACCTTCTTTTCTTATCTTTCTCAAAGCTTACCCCTGATTCTTGTAACTTTGTTGCTGTTCTTAGCACATTATCGGGGCGACCACTATTTCCCATATCAGCAGGAAGGCAAAAATATCTTATCAAATCAGTGAAATGCTCTGAATTTTTGAACCTATCTTTGGTCATTGATTTATTTAAAGGTTTCTCGAAACCGCAAATTGAACCACTGAAGAAGTGTTTCTTGGACCGGTTCTTGTCCAAAACAAGCTTGGTTTCATCAGAAGAGGATCTCTGAGTGTCATAAAGTGCAAAGTATTGAAGTGCAAGATCAACAAAGCAAGGATGTTCTTTCTTTATGGCAACATCAGAGACAACTGTATCATACAGTTCCTTTAGCACAAAGATTGGAATTTGATTTTCTATAAGTATCAAGTCCCTTGCAATGTCCTTGCTGAGCCATGACTGTGTCAAAATGTAATCACCACTGTGATTGAATCGAGATGATTTCCTTTCCACATTATCATGCTCAGATTTCCATGAACTGTACCTTAGAAAAAGCTCCATGATGAACACAGCATCCAACAACATCATGTCCAAGAATTTCTCGTCACTGATTTTAGGGAATTCTTGTGCGTAACATTGCTTTATTTCTTGTTCTTGGGTTTTAAGATAATCTTTATACTTGTCCATTGGATACATCATGGCTAGTTCATTAGATACACGCTCCCAAAAGAAATGGAAATATCTTTTTTTGTGCTCTTGCATTGGCTTCAATTCTTCTTTGCCAAGGTGAATGGGACCTATTGAGATCAATTGAGGAGTATAGGCTTCCTCATTCAACTTCCTAAGATTGCAAGGAACCTTGTAGATGCTGCACTCTGATAACGTGAAGTCTTCTAAGTCTCGAATGTCGATTACGTGTTTCACCCTCTCAAATTCAGCATCAGATAAAGCAAAAGAAGTGTTAGCATGTGCCATTGTTGCAGCAACCCCAACTTCAACTTCCTTTTCCCTATAGCAGTTGAAAAAACAGATCCTTTAATAGAGACCAAAATCAAAACCAGTTGTTCCTTGTCATGATGGTCTACACTATGACATTCATAAAAAACAGTTAAATTAAAGAAAATTCAATTAAGAAGTGTTGGAAATTGTGGGTAACGAGTAATTAAGTATGGATAGGTAAAGACAGTATAAGTAAAAAAAAACCCATAAATGTAGTGTCTTATTGTAGTGAAATGCAATTTGTTAAGTAATAATTGTTACCTGTCACCATAACTTGATTATGTTATATATAAAACATGGGTTAATCTTTTCTTATTTTACATGAGAAAAGATTCTCATGTTACACACACAATTAAAAGGTGGGTCCCATTTTTATTCTTTTGTCTTTTCACTTTTTTGTGGACCCCACTTATGCATTGAGTGTGTAACATGAGAAAATTAATCCCCATAAAACATATAAATACAGAAGAAGAAAAAAAATGTTCGGGAAATGTTAGACCAAAGAAACATATCAGTTACTCTTGAAAAAAGTAATGAAATATATTATTGAATTGTATCCAAACCGTACAAAGAATTCTCTATTTAAAGAGACTACATGACCTAATAGGAAAAGCCCAAGAAAGATTCTAAAATATAACAAATAAATAATTATTATTTATAACACTCCCCCTCAAGCTGAGGAATAGATATTTATTATTCCCAGCTTACTAGTAAGTTCTTGAAATCCATCTGAAGGAAGTCCCTTTGTCAATACATCAGCTATAACTGACGCTCAGTGGGAATGTATGGGGTGACAATCAACCCGCTATCAAGTTTCTCTTTGAAGAAATGGTGGTCGACCTCAATATGTTTAGTCCGATCATGTTGAACTGGATTATGAGCTATACAAATAGTGGACTTATTATCACATAGCAGTTTCATAGATCCCTCACATTTTATTTTGAGATCATCAAGTATAATTTTCAACCACAATAACTCACAAATGCCTTGAGTCATAGCTCAAAATTCAGCCTCTGCACTTGACATGGCAACTACATCTTGTTTCTTACTTCTCCACGTCATCAAGTTACCACATGAAAACATACAATAACCAGTGGTAGAACGACGGTCAGTCACAGATCTAGCATAATCAGCATCAGTGTAAAGTTCTAAAGATAGATTGCCATCACGTCGGAATAACAGTCCTTTACCAGGAATGACTTTAAGATCTGAAGAATATTCTCCACTGCCTGCATGTGTTTCTCCTTTGGATTGTGCATAAACTGACTGACAATACTAACAGCATAAGCTAGGTCTGGTCTAGTATGAGCCATATATATCAGTTTCCCAACAAGCCGTTGATATTGTCTTTTATCAACTAGAGGACTCTCCTCTACATAACCCATCTTGTGATTATGCTCAATAGGAGTATTAGAGGGTTTACACCCAAGCTTTCCTGCTTCTTTGAGAAGATTAAGAATATATTTCCTCTGGCTGATAAAAAATCCTTTCTTTGAATGAGCTACCTTTATCCCTAGGAAATATCTTAGTTTTCCAAGGTCTTTAACTTCAACTCAAAGTCTCGTCGTGTTTGCAGAATGTCTCTCCACAATATCATCACCTGTTATAATAATATCATCAACATACACAAGGAGCACATTGAGCTTCCATCTTGGGAATGCTTAAAGAAAAGAGTGTGATTTCATTGGCTCTGTTTGTATCCTAAGGTTATCATAACCTTGTAAACCTCTCAAACCAGGCATGAGGTGATTGCTTTAATCCATACAAGGCTTTTTCTTAATCTACAAACTTTATTTTCTCCGTTAACAGAATCAAAACCAGGAAGGATTTCCATGTAGACCTCTTCTTCTAATTCACCATTAAGGAAATCATTCTTCACATTAAATTTATTTATATCACATTTGCAATGTGCAGTAAGAGATAACAAGACTCTCACCATATTCATCTTTGCAACTAGAGCAAAGGTTTCTTCATAATCAATGCCATAGGTCTGAGTGTAACGCTTGGCGACTAACTGAGCCTTATATCTTTCAAGAGTGCCATCAGAATTATACTTCAGGGCATAAAATCAACTGCACCCTACTGCTTTCTTTCCATTGGGTCTATCAACAACCTCCCATATTTTATTTTTCTCCAATGCATTCATCTCCTCTTGCATTGCTTGAGTCCAATTCTCATATGTTAATGCTTCCTGTACTGATTTTGGTGCTGAAACAAAGCTTTTGTACTACACAGAAAGATTAGTAGAAGAAACAAAATGGGAGATAGGGTGTTGAGTACAAGAGGGACAAGAGGAACAAGATTTTTTGGGACAAGATCTTTTCCCTTTTAAGAAACAAGGAAGGTTCAATTTGAATGTTACCAGAACCAATAACTGATTTATGAGATCCATCAGCTACGGTTATAGTATGACTACCAACAATAGGATGATAAGAAAGAAAAGACTTAGTAAGACAAGTCATATGATCAGTTGCACCAAAATCCAAAATCCATGAGGTTTTAAGATCAGTTCAAGAAGCAAGATTTTGTATAACATGTGTTCTTACCAAACAAGATCAAAGAACGGTCAGATGGCTTACATAGATTATCAGTAGCGAGTTTAAGCTGATCCAACTCTCTGTGCTGAATATTCACATATGGAGAGACATGTGGAGGCTGCACAATAGTCGAACCATCTTCTAAATCGGCCATATTGATAAGAAAGGGTGAAAAATAGCACCTAAAACACACAACGGACACCCAAACGACGTCAGATCTGAGATATAAGTACAGATCCAGATAGAGAATGAAGAGATGAGCATAACGATAGTGGTCCGAAGCGGAGAATCTCTGCCACACGCCGAAAAGGGGGTGGCGCGTGAAAGCGTGTGTGGTGTCTTCAGTGGCTGAGCTTTTTACGGCGAGGTCGTCTAACGAGCACAAACTTGTCTATGGTTGGTCGGAGTTGAAAGGTCATAGGAAAAGTGTCCAAACGCTTTAAACAAATCTGGTTGGAGGCGGTCGGAGGTGTTCGAGTCGTTTGCTACTCAGAAACAGTGCGTAGAATGATAGATCGGAGAAAAACAAGGTCAACCGTGGTCCTCTCGGTCCAAAAGGTTCCCGAATTTTTTTTCCGGTGGCGGCTAATGGCAGCAAGAGGAAAAAAAATAAAAAATAAAAATAA
Organism: Gastrolobium villosum; assembly: GCA_032173675.1. Classification (NCBI taxonomy): domain Eukaryota; kingdom Viridiplantae; phylum Streptophyta; class Magnoliopsida; order Fabales; family Fabaceae; genus Gastrolobium; species Gastrolobium villosum. Next base: position 16,844 of record JAVKPL010011472.1, on the reverse strand, counting down.
AAGATTCCGCTATAAAGGTGATAGGCGCGAAAGCAGAGCCCTCAGAATCGAGAGCTCTGATACCAACTTGAAAAAAATAATGAAATATATTATTGAATTGTATGTAAACTGTACAAAGAGTTCTCTATTTAAAGATACTACATGATCTAATGGGCTAAGTCCAAGAAAAATTCTAAAATACAACAAATAAATAAATATTATTGTTTACAACAGTTCGATAATTCTATAAAACTTCAAATCACTTACCAGAATCTCCTTTCTTATGCAACTTTTTCAACTTTTCGCACCTTCCTTCTACCTCTCTCTCTATTGCACAAATCAGAGACGAAATCACTTGCTATGGAAAGCATTCTGAAAACAGTTATTGGTTTCCCAAGTGCGTTCACATGCATTTCTACAACTTTTTAAGAAAAAAAAATCATTTTAGAAGGCAACCCCCAGTTAGTGCCAAAAGAAAGACAAGAGAAGACAAATTAGTATATGCAACAAAGGCGCAGATACTCTTATACCGGTGTAAGAGTTAGAAGTCTTACACTCAATCTTTACCATTGATCCATTTGTATCCAATGGCTCATATTACTAAAAAATTAGAGCCCTTAGATATAAGTGAAATCAATAGACAAGATTGAAATTGTAACTTATACTGATGTGAAACTATCCTCACACCTACACCAAATAGCTAATCAATTATGTTGCTGGTAGAACTTGCAAATACAGAACGCATAGTGAATCACCAAAGAGGAAGAAATTAGGAGACACTATCATTAAATATCAAAATTTAAAGAATCAAATATTTTAAGAACATATTAATGATTTTTTGTATGGGAAAATTATTTGTCCTTTTAAAGGATATAAGTTATAATTTTTTAATTTTTAACATTATATATTATGCGTAGTACATAATTATAATATGAAAAATTATTTTTTTTCTCTCCTCAGTCACATGAACTGATGTGTAGGAGTGTTAACGGGCCGAGCCGAGCTTTGATCTTAACGGGCCAAGCCTGTATTTAAACGTGTCCGACTAGCCTTAGTCTGTTACTTGTCACGAATATAATATTAGCCTGTGGCCTTGTTTATTTACAAAAAATAAAAGCCCGTGTGAAGCTTGTCTTAGCCTGTTAGCATCTTAAAGAATAAAAATAAAAGAACAGAATTCCACAAAAAAATCAATTTCCAAATAGAAACCTTAGCTTCCAATTTGCAGCAATAATTTACAAAGTTTAAGATAAATAAATAAAAATTAAAGTGAAAGAAGGTAGATAACATGTTATATTATCTTAGCCCATTATAAAAAAAAGTGCCAACAAAAATAAATAAAAAAATAAATTGACACAAACAAGCAGTGCACAGTGGAACGAATGAGTTTTTGTGGGTTTGTTTGTGTGAAGGATGATGAAGGATAATATAGAACAACACTAGTAATTCCATAAATATACATAAATCCAATATATATCCAAATAGCATAATATAGAACAAAATCATTCAAAAAGTCTGTTAAACCAATAAAATGAGGTGAAATAAATTGATGAGAGAGAGTTATTACAAGTAGTATAAAAAATATAAATAAATATTTATATACTAGACTAGCCTGGGAGGCTCTAAGGCCGAGCTTCTGAATTAGAGCCTGAGGCCTTTTTATTAAACGAGTTTTTATACAAGTTTAAGTCTGGTTCCAACACGAACTTTTATTAAACGAGCTCAGGCCTTTACGAGCCGAGCCAAAAGCCCCTAAAAGGCCCCCTGGCTCGTTTACCACCCATACTGATGTGGAAAGTAAAAAAAAAAAAAAAATAATTTTTTATGTTTTAACTATGTACTACCCATAATACATAGTGAATAATTAAAAGGATGTAACTTATATATCCTTTAAAAGAAGGAAGTTAAACCCTTTTTTATTTACCTATCGTTGGTTTGAATTTACTTTTTTAATTTTAGTAGAAAATAAACACGGTTTTTGAATTCGTAATCACTTAATCACAAACTCTAATATGATACTAAGAAACATTTTTTTTTTTTTGGATATTGATACTAAGAAACATTTAAATACAAATGTTTAAACTTGTAAAAGTTAATCACGTTTGAGCTGTGACAGAAGGGGTAAAGTGTCTCCATGTATGGATACTCAAGAAGACAAAATGATATGGAGCAAAACTCTTGGAAAGTCACCGTGAGTGTTATCTCATGAAAGGCTGATAGAGGAAAAATGTTTAGGGGCCAAAGTAGCTCTAAAATATGACAGAATAACAACACATGAATAAGATGGTCATCGAATACCTCTTTGATGTGAGATGAGTTTTGTTAATGGGAAAAATTATTCATATCTTATATGTGGTAACTTTCTCTTCTACACACTCTTCGATAATTGTGCCACTTTTTTTTAGATGGTGAAGCCCACAAATTTGTCTCTATGACATAAGATAACTTATCTTCTTTAATATGATATTAATAAAGCCCTTTAGTAATAGAATATAATATAAAATTATTGAATACTAGTCATTTAATCTTCACCTCTATCATTAATTTCTAATAAAAATAAAATAAGTCTATATAATATTCACACTTTAAGATTTATATAGATGGGAAATATATTTTATATTAATTTCTCAAAAAAAAAAATTTGAAAATAAGTTGAGAATAATGGATACAGATTCAGAACCTGGTCGTCGGGTGAAATCGAAGTTTCAGTTCCTCCGCAATAGCTGCCACCCTTCTCCATGTTTGTGCTTGGTGTGTGTACGTAAGTGTTCTTATACTGGTTAAGAGAGGTTGACGAAGACTTTAATGCCGCTTTAAATTATGTAGCACTTGGTAGCTGGCTCAATCAGTTATTTATGTTTAAATTTATACTACAATTTTTTATTTAAAAATCTTGAATATTTTTTAATGCAGATGACGTTGGTTCTCATGCGTCATATTGATATTTATATAAACAATATTATTAATAATCAATTTGCCCCTCCCCATAACTATCCACCATCCTTCTTTAATAAATTAAGATGAAATTTTAATCGACTAAATGGTCAAAATGCAGAAAAAGGGTCAAAAATCCCATAAACTCTGATATGATACTAATTTATTGGTAGACAATATATAATCCTACCCAAAAATTCTTAAAAATGCTTGTTATGTGGGATACCAGTGTTTAACTTCACCTAAACTTATATATATATATATATATATATATATATATATATATATGGCAGGTTATATTTACTAACTTTTTTGTTTACAAACTCTTAAAAACTACACTGTATTCTCCCGAGTGAATACAAACTTTTGCCAACTACACTGTATTCTCCCGGGAGAATATAGTGTAATTTGTAAAAACAATTCAAAAAGTTTATAAACGGATCCTGTCCATATATATATATATATATATATATATATATATATATATATGACAAGATCATTTGACACCGGTGTCAAATTTTGAAATTTGACATTAAATTTCAACCGTTGATTTCCGCCAATCAACAGTTATCATTTATTGGAATTAATAATTAATTAAAAGTGTAATTTCCAATAAATGATAACCGATGATTGGCGGAAATCAACGTTTGTGATTTGGTGTCAAATTTCAAAATTTGACATTGGTGTCAAAGGATCCTATCCCTATATATATATATATATAGGAAAAAAATTTCTGCAGTTACTGCATATAAGTTATCTGCATTTATTCTCAAAATGACGTCGTTTTGGTATTGAAATCTTTAAAAATTTAAATATAAAGACTATTAATTATAACCCTGAAATAAATTAAAATTACAAGATTACCCTGATTTCCATCTTAAAACGACGTCGTATCGAGCTTACTGCAGATAACTTATATGCAGTAATGGCAGAAAAAGTGAACCATATATATATATATATATATATATATATATATATATATATATATATATATAATGAGGTAGGATCCTTTGACACCGGTCTTAAATTAGAAATTTGACACCTTGTCTGAGAGCCATTAGATCAAAAGAGATCAACGGTGTGACATGCTTGCAAACCAGAGTCGTTGATCTTTTTTAATCTAACGGCTCTCAGATGAGATGTTAAATTTGAAATTTAACACCTAATCTGAGAGCCGTTATATATATAAAGAGATCATTTGACTCCATCATATGATAAGATATCAACATAATTCTTAGCCAACTGTATCCACTCTTAATATTGCCTCTATAATAACACGAGGATATGAAAAATCCGAAATCAAACGTTATGAATTAAGATAGCTATTTTTCTTCTCCGTTTGTCATTATTAAAATTTATAACTGATGAGCGATCAAAATGAAATGATTGTCATTTTTCACATCTTATGATAATTAAAAAAAAAAATCAATTCCCCCAAATTGGAATGTCTACGTCATCCATCGAAAATTAAATAATTTAAATCCGTTCGTTAACATTAATTCAAAAATTGTACTAAAATTAGGGGTTCATTTCGTTAATTTCTCTAAACGAGAGAATGTGTCATAATTACGGTCATATCAAGACACTGCCGGATTAATTATAGGAGATGGCTATTTCAAGATTATTTTCTCCCTTTTAAGGAGTCGAATTAGAAACATCTGATTAAGAATAAAAAATTTCTTACCACTTGAATTCTGTGATTTGGTGCAACCAAATTAAGAATGAAGACTAATAGAAAAGTTTCAAAAAAAAAATAATATGAGTCAAACTTTGAGTCATCACCTTTCAATTCAAAGAACTTGAGACCCAAAACAATATGATTTTAATTTTGATATAATTTTTTACCTGTTGGATTCGATTACTTAAGCCAACCTGTCCTAACTAAGTTGATACGATTCAAATTTTTAGATTTATGAAATAGGTTCAAAATTACCTAAACCACCCTTACATATGACACGTGCAAAGAAACATTTAAAATAACAATTATTGTGCACCAAACGCCAGCTATATGAAAATGAAATCAGAAAGACTAGAGTCCTACAAAGTCAAGAAAATAATAAAAATCACTCCCTTGAAACGAACACATCTTGGGTCAATCCGTCGTTGGTACATCTTCCTTTCACAAATTGATAGATGTATAAATTTTTTTTTTCTTTTTCTCTCCGTACGATTTTTATATTCTCTCTCCAATTGCACATTAGAAAAATTCCCTTGAAACAAGAGGAGGGATATTCTTACTACCAAAATCTTCTACTACCATCTCACTACCTATCTAATCACCATTGGATCAACCTTTTCACTTTTTTCAAAAACTTTTTAACATTCTCTCTCTTTGATTCAATGGTGATTAGATAGGTAGTAAGTTAGTAGTAGAAAATTTTGGTAGTTAGAATATCCTTCCTCTTGAAACAATTGTCCACATCGGACACAAGTTTTTAGGAGAGTATATATATATATATATATATATATATATATATATATATATATATATATATATATATATATTTTGGTATAAATTTTATTTTTTAACATGGAGAGTGAATTCTTTTATATGTTATTTAACTTAGAAAATTTTAGTTGTTTGTGAATAAATTAATGCTAATAAGAGAGTAGAGAGAAAAAAAAATTGGAATAGAGGAATAATTAGGATTTTTTTAGATCTTGTTAAATAAAATGTGTATGTTATTATATTTATCTTTTGATAGGTATATATATAGGCGAATGTTATATTTATAAACTTTTTATTTACAAACTACACTAAGTATAACCAGTCATACTTCAATAAGAGTGTATGACTGGTTACACTAGGGGTGTTCGCGGTCTGTATTGGATCGGTTTTGAAAGAAAAAATCATTTGATCCAATCTCTTCGCTTTGATCATATAATCATTCATTCGGATTTGATTTTTTTTTTCAAATATGATCTGATCCAATCCAATTTTTTTCATTTTGGATTGGATCGGTTTTCAGTTTTTTAAAAGTCATAACATTTATTTCATGATTATTGTGCAAATAACATCTTTTGTATATATTGATTTTGTAATTTTTTTTTGAAATACAAAAGCATTAGTAAACTATAATATAGTTTTTTCTTTTTTGCAATGAGATATGAAGCTCTACAATGATAAAATTTTGTTGATGAGTTATGACTAGATTTTTTCTTGAATTTAGTTGATGGGTTAATGGGTCTTGGGTTTAGAAATTTTTAGGTTATAATTAGGGAAAGACCCAAATAGATAGAGGGGAATTAATATATTGGATCGGTTTGGATTGGATCGGTTTTCTAAAAACCGATCCAATCCAATTAAATTTTTTGTTTTTTTTTTGGTTTTCGATTTTTCGGTTGTCGATTTATTCGGTTATCGGTTTTTCGGTTCGGTAATCGCGGTTTGAATCTATTTGGATCGGTTGATGAACACCCATAGATTATACTTAGTGTAATTTGTAAAAAAAATTGTTAACGGATGCTTTCCCATATATATATATATATATATATATATATATATATATATATATAATAATAATAATAATAATAATAATAAGTAGTTGTAAAGTAGAAATTCTTTACATCGTGAATTAATACACAGAAAGATCAAACAAATTATTACATCTAGATAAAAAAAAATATAAATTTGTCTGGATAATATGATTAAATATAAATATCTCCTAATAAACCATGCAATAACCATGAACCAAAAACTATTTAAAAGAATCTCATTTCTAATTTTTCACACGTTTGACGTAGCTTCCTACATAGGGGTGGCAATTTAAGACACGACCCGCCAACCCAACCCGGACCCGACACGAAATTTTCGTGTTCGGGTCAACCCGTTTAATAAATGGGTCGTGTTCGGGTTGGAAAAATATAACACGAAAATATTCGTGTCGGGTCACGGGTCAACCCGTGAACCCGCTCTGACTCGCAAATATAATTTTTTTTAATTTTTTCAAGGTTATTATGGTAATTTTATTGAATGATATTAAAAAAAATATATACACCTTAGGTTTCAAACTACCCTTTCAGATTTTATTGAATGAAGATTTTTTTTTTTTTTGTTATATTGCAATCAGATTTGGTGCTTTTTTGGGGCGAGTCGTGTAATAAACGAATCACACTTATATTATAAGATTTTTCGGGTCGTGTCGTGTCAACCCGCAGAAAAAGTGGGTCGTGTTCGGGTTGAGAATTTTGACACTAATAATTAATCGGGTCGTGTTCGGGTTGAGTCTATTCGTGTTCGTGTCAGACACAGGTCGACCCGAACCCGACCCACGAACACGATTTGCCACCCCTATTCCTACATAAGGCAAAAAATAAAATAAATAGTAAATACTATTTTAATAAATAATTACAAATAGATGGCAGTTTAAAAACTAATTTTGAATCTGTAGCAATCATTCACTCCCAAAAAGGGCTGGACAATTCACGCCCAAATGAGACGTGAATGATTCACGCCCAAATTAGGCGTGACTATTCATGCCCAGGCTAGGCGTGAATGCCCTGGCCTATATAAACCCCCAATTTTTCACTTTTTCTTCTCACACCTTCTCTCTAAAGTTGCTTTGACTTCTCTCTAGATTATTTGTGAAGAATTTCTCGTGGCGAAGCCCTGTCGAACAAGTAAGTCTTTATATCTGCTTTATCAATTTTTCAAATATAGTATTAGACATGTTATAATAGTAATTTAGGGACTTGCGCATATAACTGTTATTATAGTGATATAGGAATATGTTAAAGTAGTGTCTTAAACCCTAGAAATATATTAGTGACTTAAGAATATATTAGTGACCTAGGAATATTGTACGCATGTAATTTAATATATTTTGTAACACATGTAATTTAATATATTTTGTAACAGATATAATTAACGTAATGACTTTTGCATATATTAATGAAACCAATTAATTGGTATTTGTGTATAGTACACTATTATGGCTGACTCATCGTCGTACGAGTCACCTCGGTCTACATCCGATACTGAGGCTCAACCCGAGCCTTCTGATCCTAGGACATACGTGCTTCCAGGACCATACAGGTGGGATGTACTTCGGAGGCACACGCAGCTCACGCATGTTTCACATGTTGTGTGGAATGAGGAGAAATGTCGCCAGTGCAAGACTATATGCGGTAAGATGCAGGGGGCCATCTCCTGATGCTATTCTCGACATTGTGGCAGACTACCTGTCACAAGCTGGCTTCCTACATGTCGCACGCATGTGACATATTCAAGTACGCATATAAGAAAGTACCAATGATGAGCCTTTTAATTTAATAATCATATATGAAAAACTTAGTGTACTTTATATTATCATTTATTTTGATAGTTTGTTTGCATTTATTTCAGATTGATCCTATGTTGATCAGTGCTCTGGTGGAGAGGTGGAGACCAGAGACACATACCTTCCACATGACCCAGGGCGAGATGACCATCACGTTGCAAAATGTTGTGACTATTTTGGGTTTGCCGACTGATGGGAGAGTGGTTACGGGGATTACATCTACGGACTGGCGGGTCATATGCCAAGAGGTGTTTGGTCAGGCACCTGTCGATGCAGAGCAGCCTTATGGGGATGTTAAGCTCTCATTCCTAAACAAACTCTATGCACATTGGGGTGCAGTTGTTGCGGATCCACAGCAGGTTATATTTTTTACAAAGGCGTAAATTGCGCGTATGTTAGGGTCAAGGCTTCGTTGCGGCAAATCTAGAGGTAGCATCGTCGGATGTCGCTATATTGCGTTGCTTACAGGAGATTTTGGAGAGATTGGACAATACAGTTGGATATATGTTGTTCTCGCACATTTCTTTAGATAATTGTGTGAGCTTACTGACCCGCGCAGATCAGACATGGATGGGTGTCATATACTACTGCAGATATGGGTGTGGACCAGGTTTCCACCTATTGCTCATCCTCTTCCTCAGCCTACTCACCCAGAGTGGCACTACGGGCACCGGTATGTGTCATTTGTAAATCTTTATTCGGTATTTTTTCTATAACAAATTATTAATACTCTTGCATATTTTTCATTTGGATAACAGGTTTAATGGTTTAGCCCGCTTTGAACCACAACATCACTGGTTTGCAAAAATTGAAAGCTTCACAACATTGTCTATAAGTCCAAAAAATGCGACGAAACACACATTTTTCACGTACCAGTCGATGAGCAACAAAATAATCATCTGTTTGAATATTATAAACAGAACCTGGAGAAAAGCGAAGCATATATTCACACCACCTAGGCAAAAATGTATAAGACTCCTCCCAATCACCATACATGATCACAATTGCTTTCTGTTTTGCATACCATGTCTTTCTATATGAAACTTTGAAACCATACGCATGAGTGATCCTCTCCTGAACAAGTGCAATTGAGACTGATGGCTCCTCTTTTATCATCCCTAACAATCACATTGTAGGTAGACATAAAACCTTATTCACCTATCTATAAAACACAAAAGAATGACAAAATAATCAAATAACATACCTAGTACGAGTGAAGCGATCACATTAGCATCAAGTTGTCTATGACCCTGAGAAATATGATCATTCATGCAATTGTGGTCTCCACCCCATTTAGTAAGCTTCCATTTTTCACGGTACGTTGGTTTTATTACCCTAACCCTCCACGAACAACCCTGTTCATATGCACAACATTTCATACTTAGTTTGGTAGGCGTGCTCTCAAGGACAAGCGCTTCTTGATGCTCTTTCATTATGTTTCTCTTGATTGCCATCTGGGCCTCTTTTTTTTATTCAAACTCTTGCTTAACATACAACTTGTTACCTATTACCCATGGACCATTAATTGAACCTGAACCTGAACTTGAACCCTCGTTATAAGAATCTTGTTCCCTCGGATGATCCCAATCAATGTATGTGTAATGTTGAATTTCTTTCCAAAATGGAACAACATCGTCACCTGCATGTATGAAATTAAACAAATTTACAAAAAAGCTGTGAATATAAACGTATATTTTCATTGTTTACTGACATACCTTCTGAAATTTGCAGTAACAGAGTGGTCGCAACGTCATGATGTTTCTAGACATGAGACTCCCCCATAACATTATATTCTAGGATTTGAGTTTCAGGAATACCACATTCATCATTGTTGTTTGAAGCGCTAGCATCCTCAGCAAGAAGTTGATCTTCCATTGCAATATTTTCATCATCGTCATCATCACCATCATCTTCCATAACCCATGTAGGGTCATTTTCTCTTTCGACAGACAGATTAACAACTGGAGCAGGAGATGATGATGCATTATGTACAAAATTGAAATCAACTGACCTTATGGGTAAAGTAACATCCTCTGCTTCGGCAATATCTACGTATAACTCTAAAAAAATCTTTCCTTGACTGGTTCAAAAATTCTCCAATTATCATTTCTACGTCTTCATCGTCAACAACTTGCATACTAATGTATTGTGATTGACACCATATTCTTGCAGTGACCATATTGATAGATTTCTTACCTTCAAGCGCTAATTTTTGGCGAATTTTTTGATGTATTTCGCTAACTGTTGAGTTCCGCATGATATTTGTTGGCCTTTTCTCGCGTTCAAAAATGACACCACGTCGAACTTCCATTTTCCTACCATTATAATTTAAAACAACTCGAACAAAATCAGAATGTGAACTCATTCTTAACTATATTAATAAAAAAACACAAAACAAAGTATGCATAACCAAGTGAGATTGTATCCAAGACTAAGAAGTTAAGATGTAGAAAAGTTGCGATGAATGTGGAGATGGTAGGTGTTTATATAAGGAATATGGGTACTAATCACGCCTAGATTGGGCAGGAAAGAAGGTTGATTCACGCCCAGCTGGGGCAGGAAAATCCAGTGATTCACGCCTGCATGGGGCGTGATTAGTCACACCTAATCTGGGTGGGAATGACTTGGCATTTACGCCTCATTTCGGCGTGAATTGTCCTGCCCTTTTTGGGCGTGAATGACAGCTACAGATTCAAAATTAGTTTCTAAATTGCCATCTATCTGTCATTATTTATTAAAATAGTAATATTTTAAATTTCTTTATCCTTATCTCTGATAAGTTATAGAAATAATATTACATAAAAATAATCCGACATTATAAATCCTTCAAAAGAAATGTAAACATTTATTATATAGTATAACATTGGAGAAATAATATTACGATGATAATATTCACAATAGTGTTATAGGGTTAAATTAACAAAAAATAAATAATAATAGAGATTGTTGATATTTTTAGATATAATACAAATAAACTAAATTGAAAACTACAATTAGAAATGGATAAACAATGAGAAGTTTTTTTTTCATCTAAATCTGGTTTTCATATTTTTATTTCATATATTAGTTGTTGTTAATATTTTAAATGAATTTTTGATATTTAAATAATAGCAACTTGCTACTAATTATTATTTTTTATGTTTTGAAACTATTTTGTAGTATCCGCGCGCCGCTAATACCCGAATTTATTGTAGGGAGAAATAATGCATTTAAATAGGTAATAAAATAATAGTGATGTTCGGTTTCTTATAGTTATACACTTTTACGTTATTGCAATTAAATGCTAATTATTAATCTGGTATGGTGGATATTCACTTTTGCTCTAGCAAGTTGACTCGACCAAGAGGAGAAGAATTTTGGTGATCCTGGACCACCATTGATTCAGTGATCCAAACCAATTAGAATGAGATAATTATTGAAGAGAGAAGAGAGAAAAAATAAAATATAAATTCTTGTACAAGTGTCACTCATTGAATAGAAGGACCACATGGGACCTGGAGCACTAAATATTTTTCCCAAAATCGAGAAGCATCTCAACTCAACCCCTAGCAAGAACCTCAGCCCAATCTATGACTTTTTCTTAAACCGGCCCTTCTATGACACCATAACTGTGATAGAACATCTTTTATTATGATTATGACTTTATTATATAAACACCCTAGGAAGTAAAGACTGATATCTTTTCGAAAAGGTTGCATGTTTATCAAAGTGTATACTACTACAAATCTATCCACTTGCATTTTATTTGCGGTTCAACGCTGAATCTATCTCGCTTCTGATAAACATTGCACTTCTTTTCAAAGTTAAGCAAAGTCATGCTTCTTTTGGGATTAGACACACACAAAATGGCAAAAAAAAATTAAAATCATTATTTAAATAAAAAATTATGAAAACATAATATTTTGGAACCAATTTACGAATTGCATTCTATCTCGTCCAAATAAGGCAAGACCACTCTAGTACAAATTCATTGCTATAATTAAATTAAATTCAAATAATTAATATGTCTAGTACAATATTTAAAAAAATTTAAATTACAAATACAATTTTTTTTTTATTTTGATGCGCATCACTAAATAATATATTTGTTATGTATGCCCTAAGTCACTACACAAAATAAATTATACTAACTGCCATCATAATTAATAGCCATATTAAAAGTATGTATCCATAATCTAATTTATTAAGCATGAATAAAATTCCATATGCATATATTATAAGTTATAATAAATCACTAACCATGTAGCAGAACAATATCCTATGTCACTAATCATACAATAAATTGTTAACAATTTCCTAAGTCATTAATAACTTTCTAAGTCACTAATAATAGGGGTCTCTAGTATAGCATATCTATTATTGTAATTAAATAATATAAAAAGCAGATATTAAGATTTACTTGATTAACAAAGCTTCTTCGCTGCACAAAAAATTCAAGAAAAAATCTAGAGAGAAGTCTGAGAGATGATATGAAATGAAAAAGTGAAAAAAATGAGTATATATAGACTTGCCAGCTCTTGCCTTTTTTGGGGGAGAGTGGTCTCGCCTAATTTGAATGATAGTTAATGAGATGTCTCGTCTCTATTAGCCGAGAGTGGTCTTATATTATTTGGGCTAGATTAAGTACAATAGATCCGTAAATTAATTATAAAATAATATATTTTCATAATTTTTTATTTAAATAATATATTTTTTTTTACCCACACAAAACTCATTCATCTATTATCAGAGATGAGCATTTGATAAGTGTCGAAGACACTATGTTTTTAATGTGAAATATAATTCAAATAATAATTAATATGATTAAAAATATACTTTTAATTAATAAAATCTTAAAAAAAATTTAAAATGCCAAAAAATATATAAGATTCTAATCCTTTTTATTGTTTCAGGTTGTTTCATACTAGAAAGAACAAACTACTAACCTGATAAGGAGAAGGCAGTTGGCATCGGCTGAAGATAAATCAAAAATCAAGAAAATAAAGAATTAATAAAAATTAATTCTTCCTCGCTCGGCTCCTTGCAACAGCGAGAAATTGGGCGAGAAGCTCGCTCTGTTGCTCGCTTCAGCGAGCACAACAGCGAGAGATGGAAAATAGCTCGTTGAGCATCTCGCTTTAGCGAGCTGGCGCAAAATTGAAGGCCCAGTTTTAAGCCTATAAATATAACGTGATGAAGGCTGTGAAGGAGAATTTTTTCAGAAGACGGAAGAAAGGAGAAATCAGAGGCGAAGGCAGAAGCGGAGGAGAAAGTCTAGAGCAGAATTCCAAAATATCACCTCATTGTACTTCAAACCGTAAAGAACCTTGGGATACACCACCCCAAAAATTAGCTCAAAGGGTGGGAGTGCCCAAGGCCTTATAAACTCCACATTAGTTGTACATACAACCAATGTGGGACTGTATATCTCAACACGCCCCCTCACACGAGAGCCCATTGGGCTTGAAGAGTGGATGATGCAACAGGCCCAACCTACCTGTGCTAAGAGAGTCCACAAGAGAAAGTGGGGGACGGCGAGGCTCTGATACCATGTAAAGAACCTTGGGATACACCACCCCAAAAGCTAGCTCAAAGGGTGGAAGTGCCCAAGGCCTTATAAACTTCATATTAGTTGCACATACAACCAATGTGAGACTATATATCTCAACACAAGCCTTGAAGAAAGGAAATGAACCATGAACCCAACTATCCTGGATACAAATTACATCTGCAACCCGATAAGAACATTGAGTCAATATGCTAAGCGTCGAAATCACTTTGCCTTAGGCCTCCAATTTTGCACAAAACTAAGCTGTGATGTTTTATTTTGGTGGTATTACTTGGGCCTAGACTCATTTATATGGAGAAATTCTAGGCTCCTTGTGTTATGGGTATAAATGAGCTAGGTCAGCCCACAGGGGCTTACGACCTAGCCTATATTAGGTTAGATTTAGCCTATTGCAAATAGTCGAATATAACATAATTAAGTTGTAAGAACCTACACCGTTAAATTAGGAATTTAAATAATTTAATTATGATTTAAGAAATAATTTCATAATTGACCTTGGATAAATATAGAAAGATTAGAATAATTATTGAGAAGGACAAATGATGCTTAAATCGCGGTTCTGATGAAAAGTACAGATATCGATTCCGCTTCTCGGTATAAATGTGTACCGACGAAGTATCCCAAAAAATTATAAAAAAATATAATAATTCCTAGAAAAATATTTGCGTCTAAGATATCAATTTTGGAGTAATAATAATGAGTGGTGATATCCGAACTAATATCGGCTATATATAAAATGTGTACTAGTAAAGTGTTGCGAAAAATTATAAGAGAATTATGATAATTCCTAGAAAAACGGCTAGGTCCAAATATTAAGTTTGGTAAAAAAATAATTAGCGGAGTTATTAGAATTAATATCGGGTGCTTAAGAGTGTGCCACTATAAATAGGTGGGCACACTAGCCTAGGTTAGAAATTTACACTAATCCTACGTAGCTTGGTTGCTGCCACCTTCTTCTCCATAGGAAAGTTTGAGCTTTTCTTCACTTGCACACCCAAGACTCCAGCTTTCTTCTTGATTATCCTCTTCCATCATTATGCATACTTGTTAGCATGCATTGGGGGAACAGGGAGAGTGTTCTTGTGAGTTTGAGATTCTATTTTAGGGCATTGAAGGGCTGCCCTCCATTGTTGTGGAAGTGGAAGCTTGTTTCACCTCCATTGAAACTTCAAGAACCAAGCATTGGGAGGAAAGAACCTACCTTGGTGTGGGAATTTTCTTGCACCACCAAGTCAGTGGCTTGGAGCACACCCTTGGTCCTCAAAGCTTCCCCATTTTCTGAGTTCAAAGGTCCCTAGGTAACTACAAGTCATTTCCTTTGTAAATTCTTGAAAATGAGCTATTTTGTGAAGCAAAATGTGGAAATACTAATGATGCATGTAAAATATGTTAGAATGATTCCCTTGAAGCATTCAAGCATCGCCAACCAGACAATTCATACTCGATGACAACGAATAAACAACTCATGATGGCCGATATAATACCGATCGGTTACATTGTATCCTGCTTGAAACACTGCACAGTATGGGTAACCGACCTAAGTTGCCATACATCTTGGCACCCTTGCTCCGCAAAGCTACCAAGTTGGGGGGCTTCTGTTCTGGATACTCATCTTAGGCCCACCAGTTGGGTCCAATCACTTAAAGCCCACATATAGAGCCTTCTAGAGGGCACCCATGGCAAGCCATAGAGGCTCACCACTGGGATATTTCCCTTTCCTGCACAGCTGCGCCTGTACACTTACGGTAGGCGGCATGTCATGTCTTATGGCTTGATGAGACAGCTCATGGGACTGACCAGCTCAGTCCCCCATTCTAGAGAGGACTTTCCTCTCTAAATATCCCTCTCACACATGGAGATGGGACCTTTCTTCCCCAATCTTTACTATGCTGTTATCTGCCCACTTGGTGGAGCCATCCTTGCCATACACACACCCCCTTTAGCACCATGGGAAGTTTCACTAGTGGCTTGGTCTCTACCAAGGCCACTATGGACACCCCCTATATCAACATACTTCAATCTCCATCGAAGACATTGTATGTACACTAACAGTACAACAACAGTAATAAAAGATTCATTAATGAAATTTAGTGCAGCCACCACATGTGCATTACATCATCACAATTGATAACGATATAATAAAGAGAAGGTGATTCAATATATAATTCTGAAGTAACTAAAATATTAGCTGAATTACACGACAAAAGTTGAAGATGGTGAATATTAGAACAGCAATCCCCACTACAGTAGAACTGCTTCTCCAAGGATCACGGAAGTACACCCACCTGAATGTACCCATTGCCCATTTCCAACTGTTGTTGTAGTGTTTATCAATATCTTCTATAGTTTGGCAGTAACAGTTTGAATTTGTCACCACATATTTGCAAAGACTGTTAACCAGATTTGCCAATTCCTTATCACTTCCCAGGTCATGGACAATAGCTTCTTTCTCAACCAGAAGCTCAGCATCATCTTTGGTATGAATAAGAGAATCAATTAGAGAAACATAGTTGCAAATGTAAGGCTCCTCAGGATAGTGACACTGCTCAAATGCTATTAGGTTCCTAAGAACACATTCTGTTCTGTGGTCTACTTTTAAAATGGGGAATAGAAATCGAGCTTTGAAACACTTGGAGTGTGGCAAGCATCCCAAGCAAAGAAACCAGCTTAAGAATCTCTTCTTGTCAAACTTTATGTCAAGCAAGCGTCTATCATCAACCTTCTCAAAGCTTATCCCAGCCCCATTCAACTTTGTTGCAGTTCTTAGAAAACTATCTTTTTGTGACTTTGTTCCTCTTTTTCCTATATCAGCAGGAAGGTAAAAAAGTCTTATCAAATCAGTGAAATGCCTGGGATTTTTGTCCAAAACAAGCTTGGATTCACCAGAAGAGGATCTGTGAGTGTCATAAAATTCAAAGTATTCAAGTGCAAGATCAACAAAGCAAGGATGTTCTTTCTTTTTGTCATCATCAGGAACAACTGTACAATACAGAGTCTTTAGCACAAAGATTGGAATTTGATTTTCTATAAGTATCAAGTCCCTTGCAATGTCCTTGCTGAGCAATGGCTGTTTCAAAATGTGATCATCACTGTGTTTCAATTCA
>JAVKPL010011471.1:0-50093 GCA_032173675.1 Gastrolobium villosum | reverse complement strand
GAATGTGGTTTCACCCTAGGAGACATTGCAGTAGCTCTTTGGCTGCAGTTTGAGAGGCTTAGAGGAAGACCGAACCTAAGTGTGTACATTAAGTTTATTTAGAATTTATAAAGTTACAAGTTATAGATGGCTTCGATGTGAAGTTTAGCATCCTTTTAAGGAGAAATTCTAGCACAAACCCGATGTGTCATATGTGCATACATTCCTAAATATTAATTAATGATGTTTCAATAATTTTTTTAAGTATAACATTCCTAATTAGGTGCACTACGCAAAAATTTCTCCCTTCATAAAACATGCTGTGAAATTAGGAGTCAATAAAATTCTTGAACAAGGGTCTCACTTGAATGTGGTTTGTCTTCTAGGAAGAAAACCATTACAGCTTGGCAACGTCAACTTCGTTGATATGAGAGTACAACCAAAAAGGAGGTCCAGCTTCGTGTAATATAAATGCTAGGCACTTCCTGGGCCTTATCAATCGCATAAAAGTTAGAAGCAGCAGCTTAATCAATTACAGAAAAGCATTAGTTCAATTTATTTATTATGATAGCAACAGCAGAATCATATTTTGGTAGTCTTGAGCAAAATATTTTGCTAGTCTTCGATGGTAGATTTGGTAAATGGTTGGTTGAGTTGGTAAATGAAGTGTTGCACACAGCTAACTTTCGGTGATGTTTTGGCAGTTTTGAAAGACCGTAATCTGAAAACGACACGGCAAGGATACATAAAACACTCGTGATACAGTAGGTTTCATTTATAAACTATGTTATCAATCACTGGCTTGCCAAGGATACAAGATGATTAAATTGTGGAGCTGCTAGATACACAAAATGAGCACTGTAATAATTTGAATAAACTAATCTTTATATGAATAAAGAATGACATTTTATAAGAGGGGGGGGGAGACGTTGAGATGACAAAAATGGAATGTGAAACCCTATCACAAAACATTTAAAATAAGGAATTAGTGTTTATCATGTAATAGGAGATAATTTTATCTCCTACACATACATAAAAATATATAGGGCCCATATTTTTTTTCTCTCTTTTCTATTCACATGGCGCCACACTGGGTTTACACACTTTTATATATATGTATATCTCCTACGACCTAAGAAACATTAATCGCTTCAAATAAACCTCAAAGGAACAATTTTACGAAGGTATAGTACTATTCTGTCGCCTATACACTGTGGTTATTGGAATGAAGTAATTTCTCTCCCTCGTTTGGCATGCTATCAAGTGAGAGTTGTATGGGTGATTTGGAATTCATCTTGTTCCACTCATTTTCCACACGGAAAAAGATCCACTGAAAGCGGCGAAAGATCTCCAAGGCAGCAATTGTGAACACTGTGATGTGATTATGGCGAAGATGTGCAGAGAGCTTGTATGTCCATGTACAACGCAAAACTAGATTGCTTCCAATCACCCAAAAGTAAACCTGCAACCTCAGGTGTATATATCGCTACTGTTATTTTCATTCTTTTCTGAAGTGGGCTCTTAAATATTCATCAAACCAGTTAAGATCATATATTAATAAGACTATATGTTTACAATAATGTAATAAATTCTCTAACATGTTTACATGCAAAGAACTGTGCTAGGAATACTTGATAACTTCGTAAAGGTGTTGGAGGTACAAAGTGAGAACTCTTTCATCTTGAAAAATCAATATCTTATAAACTTTTTTCTTGGGAGAAAGAAAAAAAGAATTCAAGCTACTTGCATGTAACAATCCTTACCCATATCCTTCGATATAACAGATGTGACAGCAAATGTGGCTTGTTAAACTTGAATATTCGAGTGAAGCCACTGGCAAAGAGAGAAAGGAATGTTTATTAGTGTACCACAAGACACTATTCAGAACTAACACAATAAATGTAGTATCTATCAAGGCTCTCAATGGAAAGACTGCAACAGATGTAAAATGGCTCCATCAATTTAACCAATACCAAATATGTTATTATGAGTTTTAAACATTTTAACCTCTCAGCTTGCCCAATACCTTATCCAAAATAAACAATTGGGCACGTCAAATCATGTGATCAAGACTCTGATTCATGTAAAATTACAATACAAACACAAAAAAGCTATATATGTGTCTTTACAGAAGCAGAAGTTGCAATAAAAAACCTCGCGTGCACAGAAAAATTAAAAATGTTATTACCACATGACATCAAACCCCAAGCATGTTACACTAGATACCAACAGGAATTTGGACCTAATCCAGTAGCTTATGCCTGTTTGGCCCTGCTGTGGCACAAGATAGAAGCACTTTAAGCAAATAAAAGCACTTTAAGCACTTTAAGCCAAGGTGAAAAATAGTTTCTCTGAACAAAGGATCTAAATTTCTGATGTTAGAATGAAGTTAAGTTTCCAAAGATATTATGAAGGTGCATGGTAGGCCAAACATTTTAGGTACCTCAAGTCCCAATCTCGAGTTACATCCCAGTAGAAAGAGTATGATGAGTTCACAACACTTGACATAAGCCAGAGAGGCCTATATAAGTTTGTCCATCTTTCAGGGAAGACATGATATTTCGAGGCAGAAAGAAAAATCACTGGCACAGCGGTTGAATATTTTAAAGCTGAAATCATAAGCAAAAAAGTGAATTCATTACAAACCACTAAAAACATCTTACATCTGTCTCAGAAAAATATTAACTTGTTTCTTTTTAATGATTGAAAAGATATAAAATTAAAGCAAACAGTTAAAATACACACAACAACAGTATGATTATTTTAAGGAAAAAAATGGTCTACGAAAGTGTACATGACTGCTCGAATTCCTAACAAAATCACAATGTCAATATCAAATGAAATTCAAATAATTCTGATACACTAAATGGAATTCAATTTTGCACAATCTAACAATGAATTGATGACAATTCTTGAAATGTCCCTCCCACAAACAGCTCAAGAAGATTAAAAAGGAAGGGAAAGATTCAGAGAGCAGTCAGGCCTTTTGATTAATTGATACTTTGTTCTTATCGCATTTTGTGAGGGTGAGTCTTGAAGTAGTGATAAGGTTGCTACTTTTTGACTTTCCAATCATGGGAAGCCTTTATGCATTTTTCCCTTTTCATTCATATCTCATTTTGTATTAATTATTTTTTCAAACACTGAACAACTTCCAAATATCTTTACAAATTCTATGTCCAGTCACATAAAATGAAAGCTAAGTAAAATTATTCTGTTTTATATAAAGAATTCTGAGCATAATTTTTTTACATAGAATCAATAATGAGAATCCAGATATCACGCTTGGTTCAAAATAAGCTAGTAGACAGACCTTTAAATGATAACGAATAGAAACATGCACTAGATTTAATTCATCGAAAACATTATTTTAATATAATCAGGACCTAAGACAAAAATATAATTTAAAGATTAATGTATAATAGCATTTTCATAAGCCGGCAAAATTTTACATGATAATAACACATTAGAAGTTTTAAAAAAGAAAATAACAACATCAACCTCAACATCAAGAGCACCTTTAACCCAAGCTAATTGGGGTCATGGTAGATGAACCCAATGATAAATAAGAGGAGATTAAAAAATAAAATAAAAATAAAAAAGATAAATAAAATAAAAATAAAAATAAAATTGGGGAAGGGGGAATAAGATAAAAGACAAGAAGGGGAAAAGAAAGAGAGGGAGGATTGAAGAGGAAAAAGACTAAAACGGAACCATATGGAACATAGGAGTAACAACGGATTTAACCTTCCACCCTATTTATACCTTTTCTCCATTCCGTCCTAAAACACATCGTCCGCCAATCTATATCCCACTCCATTAAGTCTTGTTTAACTACTTTTCCCCAAATAAGTTTCGGTCTACCTCTACGTCCCTTTGTGTTGAGCTCTTGGTAACAAATTTTTGTTCTTACAGGAACATCCAGGGACCGTATCATTACGTGCCCAAACCACCTCAATCTATGTTCCCTCATCTTTTCAGTTACCGGTACTACTTCTACCTTTCGTCGAATATCTTCATTTCTTATCTTATCCATCCACGTATAACCACACTTCCACCTTAACATCCTCATTTCTGCTACTCCCATTTTATGCTCATGTTGCCTATGTGCTGGCGGTTCCTTTAATGTGTGCAGATGATGAAGTAATGAAGGCAGCGTTCCTAAACGGACTTAGGGAAGAGATTCGTGCTGAAGTGCGCATCCAACCAGATACTGGTATAGAAGGGATCATGGCATTGGCTCAATGGGTAGAAGAGAAGGAGCTGGTCATGGAGAAGAAGACGTGCCCATCAGGCAGAAACAGGCCTAATAATAATGGGCCAGGGAATGGGTTTCGATCACGGCCAGCTCTAACGGCCCGCAATGGAAATCCATTTGGATCAAGTAATGGGGGACAGGGGAGGTGGGGCTTTTTCACACCAAATGGAGCCTATGGAAACCTAGGATCTGTGTCGGCTGGAGCGAGTGAGGGGCAAGGGTCAAACACTGGGGGAAACAGCAGTGGCGGTGACAACAGGTCCAGGTTCCGACGACTGAGCACAGAGGAAATCGCTTAATGCCGGCGACGGAATGTTTGTTTTAAATGCGACGCTCCTTTTTCATTCGATCATGTCAGCGCGAATCAACATATGCGAGTGCTGTTGCTCGATGTGGAAGACGGGGAAGATGCGGTCGCAGAGGAAGCCCTCGTGGGAATGTCCTCGAATTGGTCTTTGATGGTTTGGGGAAGGATTGACCGCAAGAAGGTCATGGTGTTGATCGACTCAGGGGCTTCGCATAACTTCATGAACACTCAGATAGCTGAGGAATTGGGCTTGTTGGTGGAAGACACAAAGGGACAGATGGTGGAAGTGGGCGATGGACACCGAATTCCAAATAGGGGAATGTGTCGTCAACTTGTTCTTGAGTTTCCAAATATGTCGGTGGTGCAGGATTTCTACCTTTTTCCTTTGACTGGAATGGATGTAGTATTGGGATTCGATTGGCTGGTGGGTTTGGGAGAGATTCGCGCAAATTTTAAGGAACTTAGCCTTAAGATCCCTACTGATAAAGGGATAGTGGAAATTAAGGGAGAACCCGAGTTTACCAGGAGCATGGTATCCTACAAGAAGATGGGAAGGACATGGAAGAAGGCAGATGAAAGATATTATATCCAGCTGAACTTGCTTCATATGGAGGGAGACACACAGAGAACGAGGACAAGGGAAGCAGCTTAGGTTTTACAAGAATACCAAGACCTGTTCCAACCATTGACTGAACTTCCACCTGCCCGTGAATGTGACCACAAGATCAACCTAGTGGGTGGTGCAACACCGCCCAATATTAGGCCTTATCGCTATCCACATTACCACAAGGAGGAGATTGAGAAATTTGTGCACGAGATGCTACTGTCAGGTATGAATCGACCCAGCACCAGTCCGTTTTCAAGCCCTTTGATTCTAGTTAAGAAGAAGGATGGGAGCTGGATGTTCTGTGTCGATTATCGGGTACTAAACCGGGTAACTATTACTGATAAATTTCCCATGCCTATAATTGATGAGCTATTAAATGAATTACATGGGGCTGTGGTTTTCTCTAAATTAGATTTAAAGTCGGGATATAATCAAATTAGGATGAGAGTGGAGGACATTGCTAAAACGGCATTCCGGACCCATGAGGATCACTATGAATAGCTTGTGATGCCATTCGGGCTTAAGAATGACCCTTCCACGTTTCAGGCATTAATGAATGAGATGTTCAGGCCTTTTATGAGAAAATTTGTTCTTGTGTTCTTTTGTGTACAGCAAAGACAAGACAGTACATATGCAGCACTTGACCCAAGTCCTGGAGGCTCTAAGGCAGAATAAGATGACAGTTAACCTGAAGAAATGTAGTTTTGAAGAAGAAGAATTGGAGTACTTAGGACATATAATCAGCAAAGAGGGAGTTAAGGCGGACCCCAACAAGGTAGAGGCCATGCATTCTTGGCCCAGACCAAAGAATGTCAAAGGAGTCAGGGGATTCTTAGGGATCACAGGATATTACAGAAGGTTCATAAAGGAGTATGGGTTAATAGCACGCCCATTGACACAACTCTTAAAAAAGGACAATTTTCTTTGGAGCACCAAAGCTGAAGAGGCATTTGAAAGACTTAAACAAGCCTTAATTAATCTACCTACGTTAGCTTTGCCTAATTTTGACAAGCCACTGGTGGTGGAAATTGATGCATCCGGATTAGGCATAGGAGCGGTGATGATGCAAGATTCCATCCCTATTGCCTTCCTCAGCCGAGCATTTTCGGATAACGAAAAACATTTGTCTGTTTATGAGCAAGAATTGAAGGCAATTGTGTGTGCAGTACAGAAATGGAGACATTATTTATTGGGCAAGAAATTCATCATCCGTTCTGATCAGTGCAGTCTCAAATATCTGATGGGGCAGAGAGTTATGCCGGAGAGGCAGCAAAAGTTGGTTGCCAAATTGTTAGGGTTTGATTTTGAGATCCAATACAAGCCGGGAAAGGAGAATACAGCAGCGGATGCCCTTTCTCGTGTTATGGAATTTAAAGAATTATCTCTAGTCACTAGCCCAAGCCTACAAGCTTTAACAGGAGAGGTAGAGGCTGACAAGGATATTCAAAGCATGATTGTAGAGCTTATACAGAATCCTCAATCTCATCTAGGTTATTCTGTAGCAAGGGGGAGCCTATGGTTCAAGGGTCTTTTGGTGCTTCCCCCAAATTCTGCATATATTCTCCAATTGCTGCGGGAATTTCACTCCTCTCCTTAGGGAGGCCATTCAGGAGAGTTGCGCACCTTTAAAAGAGTGTCTGCATTGTTCTTCTGGAGAGGAATGAGACGAGCCGTGTCCCAATTTGTGGCAGCCTGCCATGTCTGTCAACAACAAAAATATGATCAATTGGCCCCTGCGGGTTTGCTTCAACCGCTGCCAATTCCATCACAGGTTTGGGAGGAGATCTTAATGGATTTTGCGGGAGGCTTACCTAAGTCACATGGCATGGATACTATTCTGGTTGTTGTGGATAGGCTCACAAAATATGCTCATTTTGTGATGCTGACACATCCATTTACTGCACAAGAAGTGGCTGTTTTATTTGTAAAGGAAATCGTTCGGTTGCATGGTTTTCCTAAAGCTATTATATCCGACCGTGACCGTATTTTTGTTAGCTCTTTCTGGAAAGAAATGTGGCGTTTAGCCGGCACCGCATTAAAGTTTAGTTCCGCTTACCATCCGCAAATGGACGGACAAACCGAAGTGGTGAATCGAACTCTAGAAACATATTTGAGGTGCTTTGCAGGACAACATCCCAAGACTTGGGTTAAGTGGATCCCATAGGCGGAATTTTGGTTTAACACGTCCTTCAACCGTTCAATTCAGATGACACCTTTCAAAGCTTTATATGGGCGTGACCCTCCTCTGATTGTGCAGTTTGAGGTAGGCTGCACTAAGCTGGATGCAGTGGACCAGTTGTTGCAGAATAAGATGCGTTGCTGAAAGATTTGAAGCAGCACCTTTGTCATGCGCAAGCACGGATGAAAGCACAAGCCGATAGGCATCGAAGGGAGGTGGAATTTCAGGTAGGTGATCAAGTTTATTTGAAACTCCAACCTTATAAATTGTGGTCTTTATCTAGACGTTTAAACCAGAAACTCAGTCCTCGATTTTATGGACCATTTGAAGTTGTAAGAAAGGTTGGTGAGGTGGCATATCAATTAAAACTTCCAGAATATTCAAAGATACATTCAGTTTTCCATGTCTCTCAACTAAAGAAGGTTATCAACCCTACCACACCAGTATTAAATCTGCCCAGGTTTTTAACTGAGAATTTGGAACTACAAGTTCAGCCTGGTGAGGTATTGGAGTCCCGCAAGTTGTTGAATGGGCAATTGGAAGTGTTGGTAAAGTGGAGGGACCTCCCTGACTGTGAAAATTCAAGGGAAAGTGTTCACAAATTACAAGAGCAATTCCCTCATTTTCACCTTGTGGACAAGGTGAATCTTACGGAGGGTGGTATTGATGAACCAGTTATCAAAGTGTACACAAGAAGGAAGGAGAGGAATTACCGTGATGGACTGGATAATTATCGTGATGGGCTGGATACTCATGTGACAGAGGCCGAGGATGATCCAGGAAGGGAAAATAAGCCCAATGGAAAGGAAAATGAGCCCAATGGAAAGGACGACAGCTCAACAAATGAAGGCATAAAAAAACAGCAAGTGAACATTCAAGGCATAAAAAAAAACAGCAAGTGAGCATTCAATCAGCATAAATGAAAACAAAAGAAACAGCAAGTGAGCATTCAAGGCATAAAAAAACAGCAAGTGAGCATTCAATCAGCATAAATGAAAACAAAAAAACAACAATCAGCATAAATGAAAACAAAAAAATAAACAGAATATAACGAGGGGAAGGGGAAGGCAAAAAGGATAGATAATTTTTTAGTATTCTGGTGTCTTTTGAGAAGAGGGATTGAGAAGTCCTCTTAGGAGTGAGCCAGGCTATGTTAGCCATTTCAATAGTGTTCTTAAATTTCTGCAATTTAATTTTATTTGTGTCTCCGGTATTGAACTTCCTTTCAAAATAATTCAATAATATTTAGCGTCTTGTTATTTAAACAATTATTGAGAAATTGTTGGTTGGTTCTTGTCACCGATTACTGCGTTCTAAAGTTTGGGGTTCACCAGGACCCTATCGTATGTTTTCTCAAGATCTATGAACACCATATGTAAATCCTTTTTTTTTTCTCGATATCTTTCCATCAATTGACGCATCAATTATGTGGTACATCTTCCTGGCATAAATCCAAATTGATTTACAGAAACCTTGGTCTCTCTCCTCAAACGATGTTCAATAACTCTCTCCCACAACTTCATAGTATGGCTCATAAGCTTAATGCCTCTATAGTTAGAACAATTCTAGATATCTCCCTTGTTTTTGTAAATAGGCACAAGCACACTTTTCCTCCAAGCACCAAGCACCAAGCATCTTATTTGTTTGAAGAACCTTATTGAAAAGATTGGTCAGTCAATTTATTGCCACCTCCCCCAAGCCCCTTCACACTTCAATAGGTATGCCATCGGGTGCCAAAGCTTTATTAGTCTTCATCCTCTTTAAAGCCTCCTTGACTTCATGTGTATTGATTTTGCGCAGAAATCTTCTATTCAGATCATCATAAGCATCCTCCAAGCCCACCTCGCTTTTATCGCCATCCCCATTAAAATGTTTGTTAAAGTAGTTCATCCATCTTTCATTTATATCTTCATCTCTTACTAAAAGTTTTTGGTTTCCATCCTTGATGCATCTAATTTGAGTGAGGTCTTTACTTTTCTTATCCCTCATTTTTGCAAGTATGTATATACCTGTTTCACCATCCTTGCTCCCAAGATTTTTATACAAATAAGCGAAAACCTTACCTCTAGCTTCTTGCACTGCTTTCTTTGCATTTTTCTCGTCAATCTAAACTTTTGCAAATTATTATCACTGGGACTTTTATGCAAAGATCTAAAGCATTCATTTTTTGTTTGATTGCCTCTTGCACCTCTCCATTCCACCACCATGTTTCCTTTGTATAGAATCCAATTCCTTTGCTTTCTCCTAGCACCCTCTTTCCCACATTTTGGATACACATAGCCATCTTATTCCATATTTTATTAGCTCCTCCAACAAGCTCCTATGGTCCTTCATGCAACATTCTTTCTTTGAACTCTAATTATTTTTCCTCTTTTTTTTTCTTTAAAAAAGAAAATAACAATAAAAAATATTTAGACTATTAGAGCAACCAAGAGTTCTAACCATTCAAAAGAGCAGCTTTCTCCCCCGTGTCTTTGTACTGTCGGAGACATTGGTTTAAACGGAAAAAGTAAGGCAAGAGAAGAGCTAAGGGGATTGCGACAGAGTGACTGCCACAAATAGAATCAGCTTCCAACCAAGCAATCGTGGCAACCTACAAATATTTTGGAAAAGCATACCTTAAATGAGAGAGCTTAAGCATATGCTGTAACATAAAATAGATACATACAAGTCCAAAAGTCTAATTGTTAATAAATAAGATATACCGTAGTAGAGAATGGTAAGCATTGTCTCCTTAAGCAAAAAACAAAACCAAACAGCCAAGGGAGTTTCCTTAAACAGTCAATTTCAAAATTTAATGCATCTAAACCACTCCTACTCCCCATTAAACCTCGACTAACAAGGGTGGGGTGAAAATTTAATGCATCTAAAAAGTTTTAAAATGGTTAAACAGGTTAAAGAAATATAACCGCAGCAGCAAATTAGACTTTTTCACCTCCACATGACAGACCCGTACATGGGTCCAATCTTAATTTTGATCTTTAAGGTTAGGCCATTTAATTACACCAGGGTACTGGAGAATAAAATTATTTAACGAGATAAAGTTACCATGTTCCAAGATCACAATGCTAGAAAAACAAATATATAATATGCTTGAAGTTGATCACATCGTTTCATATACCACACCTCACTGTTTACCACTCCCCGTTAAACCCGACTAGCGAGTGTGGGGTGGAGGTAATCCTTGTACGCAGCCTTACCCTTACATAATTGCAAAGAGACTGTTTCCTGGATTCGAACTCATGACCTTTCAGTCATAAAAGAACAGCTTTACCACTGCTCCGGTTCGCTCCCTTACCACACCTCACTGTTCAAGCAGAAATATCTCCAGATAATCACAGCCCTTAAAATATAACATTGTAGTATGTTGAAGCTTAAGCTTATAAAAGTATTGAATATCTAATTTACAGTTAAATCTCCTCAAGAATACATCACTTGCCTTTAAAAACCCATTACATCATTCCTGATATGTTTACCTATGGATTCTGATTTTTGTTCCTTCAGCACTTCTGTCAAAAGGGAAGTTTAAGAGTAGGTGATTGTGATCTTAAACATAATCTTTCTCCTACTCGTAAGCATAACCATCTGCTAAATCAAGGCCGCCATCTACACAATAGCACTGCTAAGGATCCAGTCAATCCTAGTAGCTTCAGCACTTAGTTTTAAACCAAGGAGTAAGTTTTATCTCTAAAATGTCCCTATCATAAGAAATCCCTCTAGACTTGAAGTGCGGATGCAACGGAGGAACCTTGTGCTGAAACTTAATTAAAAGTGAAGGGGCAGCAAGGACCAACCACTGACCATTTAATCAAAAAGGCTCTAATACTATGTCAAAAGCCAATTATCCTAAAAGCTTACAGTGTTAGTCTGTTAGATGTAGACCCAGGAATTGGATTTATCACTAAGAAGATTCAACCCACTCTGCTTGATTAGGTAATGGCAAACAATAAGTATTTGACCATAAGTTGGTTTTTGGTCTTTTCAATAAAAACCACTCCCCGTTAAACCCGACTAGCGAGTGTAGGGTGGAGGTAATCCTTGTACACAGTCTTACCCTTGCATAATTACAAAGAGACTGTTTCCTAGATTTGAACCCATGACCTTTCAGTCATGAAAGAACAGCTTTACCACTGCTCCGGTTCACCCCCTTAAAAAAAAAAAAGAAGTGTGAAATTGATATTGTTCTGCCAAGTAGAAAGTTTGGGAAGATGTATGATGGGCTCATACCAATGGAACCTTATAGAATAGTGTATGAAAGAAGGGGGAAAGCCCAAGTCCAAAGAGAAAGAGGAGGTCACCAGAGCAAGGCACATAGGGAGATTGAAGAGAAGTTAGTTAATATCAATGCCACGTGGAAAGCTATGAATGGGCAAGAGGAAGTGGAGAACGTGGAGCGTGAAGAAAGGAATGAGGCAAATAAAAGCAAGGAGAGTTTGTTGGAGGGAGGCAGGCAATTACACGAATGAAGAATGGAGAGTCCTGCTGCTGAGGCTAGGTGGTTGTCTCTGTAGTTGGGTGAAGGGGTTATTTTCTTGTTATTTCTTATTTGCATCTTGTGTTAATTTCCATTGTAATTCGGATATGTCCATTGTTAATATGGCATACTGTTTGTAAGGGATACTGATGAAGTGGGTTCAGATATTTCATCAATATTAATATAAGTCATTTGATTCAGTCAATCTTTTGTTATTTAGTTCAATTTCTGTTTTAATCGCAGTGGGTACCATCAATTTGGTATCAAAGCTTTCACGAATCCTTGGAAGCAATTAATGGTTAATACAACAATGGAAAACAGAGTAGATGAGGTAGAGAGGAGAACAGAGCGAATCGAAGCAAGGATGGAAGGGTTGGATGCTAATTTTGTGCATCTCCGTGATGCTGTAATGGCATTCATGGCTCGTACGGAGAATTTCATGACCAGAGCAGACAATAATGAGACGGAGATAACGACAAATGTTAACAGTGAGGGAAACAGTGGGAATCGGGTGGGAAATAATATGAACACTACGAGGGACGAGGAAAGGATGCGAAGGGTGGAAGTGCCGTATTTCGCCGGAGAAGATCCTTACGGCTGGATTTTTAGAGCGGAACGCTACTTCCGTGTCAATCGAATTTCGGTTGAAGAGCAGGTGGAGACAGCGTCTATTTGTTGGAGGGGAAGGCGTTGAGTTGGTTTCAATGGCGGGAACCAAGAAACCCCTTTGTGGATTGGAATATGTTCAGAATGGCTATTTTAGAGAGGTCTCTCACCTCTAATGGTGGAAATTCATATGAGGCACTTACGAGCTTGAAACAGAGCAACTCTGTGGCAGAGTATCGAGAAAATTTCGAAGTCTTGTCCGCACCACTGCAACACGCGGATGAAGCCATGATGCAGGCGGCATTTGTAACAGGATTACAAGAGACCATTAAGGCAGAGGTCAAAGTTCATGCTCCGAACGATCTGGCTCAGTTGATGAAGTTAGCACAGAGGATCGAGGAGAAGGAGACGGTGTTGGGCCAGGAGAAAGCGGTGATGGGCCGAGCTGGATCCGGGTTCAACAATCATTCTACGCACATGGGACAGCCTGCTTTAGCTAATACGCGAAATGGGCCGCAATCTCATAACACCTTTGGAAAGTTTGGGCCCAATATCAGTCAACAAAAAAATGGGATCCACTTTGATCCACTGAGTCCATCGTCAAGTGGAAGTGGAAGGGGAGTGAACCCTAAGGGACCCGATAACCAAACGTCGGGGGTGGCAAAGGATGCAGGGGGAACCACCAGTTATGGAGGTTCTATGGTGGGCAATGGAGGACGCCGAGGGTCTCGTTTTCGAAGGCTGTCACCTGAGGAAATGGAAGATCATCGGTTAAGGAATCATTGTTTTCGATGCGATGCACCATATTCACCGGGTAATATATGTCAGAATCCTCATTTGCATGTGATGATCTTGGCAGCGGGTGAGGAAAAGCCCGACGAAGAAGAGGTGGAAAGGGCGATGCACACGATGACAGTGGATGAAACGCTACAACTGGGCATACATAGTGTGGTAGGTTTCACGTCGAACAATTCTTTGAAGCTATGGGGAAAGGTGGGTAACCAAAAGGTAGTAGTGTTAGTGGACACAGGAGCCTCACACAATTTTTTAGCAACTGGGATAGCTGAAAAGTTGGGTCTTCGTGTGGATACAAGCCGACAATCTACAGTAGAGGTGGGAGATGGCCATCAGGTAAAAAGCTCAGGATATTGTAAGGGGCTGAAACTGGAGTTACCAAATTTGTGTATCGTTCAAGATTTTTTTGTGTTTAACTTGAAAGGTGTGGATTTGATTTTGGGTTACCAATGGTTGAAGGAATTGGGGGATGTGCATGCAAACTTCAAGGAGAGGAGGCTGAGAATTCCTTGTAAGGGTAGGGAGGTAATGATTGTGGGAGATCCTTCTCTTTCATGTATTCTTACAGGGGACTGGGTCGTTCATGGAAGAAGGGGGCAGAAGCATTTTATTTAGAATTGGTTTATTGTGTTAGTCAAGAGGATAAACCATCTCTGGAAACCAACAGTGTGACTAAGTTATTAAAGGAGTTTGAAGATATATTTGCTCCCTTAACTCAAGTACCACATAAGAGGGACTGTGATCATCGAATACTGTTACAAGAGGGTGCTCACATTCCCAATATACGACCATACAGATACCCACATTACCAAAAAGGAGAAATGGAGCAGTTTGTGAAGGATATGTTATCTATAGGCATGATTCGACCCAGCAACAGCCCTTACTCAAGTCCTTTGATTATGATAAAGAAGAAAGATGGGAGCCGAAGATTTTGCACGGATTATTGAGCCTTGAACAAGGTAACAATACCTGATAAGTTTCCCATACCTGTTATTGATGAACTATTAGATGAACTTAGAGGGGCAGGTATATTTTCTAAACTCGATCTCAAATCTGGTTATAATCAGATTCGAGTAAGAGATGAGGATGTGGAAAAGACTGCTTTCCGCACCCATGAGGGTCATTATGAGTACCTTGTGATGCCCTTTGGGCTTAGTAATGCACATTCAACTTTTCAATCTCTAATAAATGTTGTCTTTAAACCTTATTTAAGATAGTTTGTGTTAGTTTTCTTTGATGACATCCTAGTGTATAGCACCAGTAGTGAACAGCACGTGGAGCAATTGAGGAGGGTGCTGAAAATTTTGAGGGACAATTTCAAAAAATGCAACTTCGGGCAGAGGGAGCTTGAATATTTGGGTCACTTGATATCGACAGCAGATGTTACAGCTGATCCAAAAAAATTAGAGGCTGTAAGCAAGTGGCCTATACCGAAGAATCTGAAAGCTTTAAGAGGATTCTTAGGCTTGACAGGTTATTACAGGAGATTTGTGAAGCAGTATAGATACATGGCCAGACCTTTAACACACCTCCTCAAGAAGGATAATTTTGTATGGGGAGAAGAGGCACAGGTAGCATTTGATAACTTGAAATATGCTATGGTTCAGCTACCAACTCTTGCACTACCTGATTTTGAGGAGACCTTCATTGTAGAAACAGATGCATCAGGAATAGGGATGGGAACAGTACTCATGCAAAAAGGTCGTCCACTGGCATTTTTGAGTCAAGCGTTTTCAGAACATGCTCGAAATTTGTCAGTATATGAGCGTGAGCTGAAGGCAATAGTGTTTGCGGTGCATAAATGGCGTCACTATCTTTTGGGATGTCATTTCATAGTCCGAACAGACCAAAGGAGTCTTAAATACCTCACTGAACAAAGAGTAATGTGTGAAGGGCAGCAAAATGGGTGGCTAAATTAATGGGTTTTGATTTTGAAATTCAATTCAAACCAGGGTGTGAAAATAAGGCTGCGAATGCCTTATCAAAAGTCATGGAGTGCAGGGAATTAACCATGGTCACTAGCCCGGATTTGCAGTCCATAGCTGATGAAATGTTGGAGGATACGGTCACACACCAAATCATGTTGGACGTGCTTTTGGACAAGCAGTCTCATCCCGGATATCATGTTAAAAATGAGTTCTTGTGGTACAAAAACAGATTGGTCATTCCTAAATCCTCCAAACGCATTCCTTTTATTTTAGAGGAGTTCCATTCTTCTCTTTGGGGCGGCCATTCAGGGGAGCTAAGAACGTTCAAGAGGATTGCCTCTGTTTTTTTTGGAAGGGAATGAGGAAGGATATAAAAGCTTTTGTCCAAGCTTGTGGTACATGTCAACAGCAGAAATATGACAGTCTTTTATTGCCTATACCAGACTGTGTTTGGGAGGACATAGCTATGGATTTCATAGGGGGATTGCCTAAATCAAAGGGGATGGATACTCTCTTGATAGTGGTTGACAGGCTCACCAAGTATGCTCATTTTTTGACTTTAAAACACCCTTTCACCGCTCAGGAGGTAGCTGTTGTTTTTGTCAAAGAAATAGTGCGTTTACATGGTTTTCCATGCTCCATCATATCAGATAGGGTCCGGGTGTTTGTTAGCAAGTTTTGGGAGGAGTTGTTCCGTTTGTAAGGCACTAAATTGCGATTTAGTTCTGCCTACCATCCTCAGATGGATGGGCAGACGGAGGTTGTTAATAGGACTGCGGAAACTTATTTGAGATGTTTTGTCAATGGACATTGATAAGTCCATGATTTGTGACTTAGAGCATTTGGTTTGATGTTAAAATGGGAATGGAAAGGATATCTTTTGTTAATATAAACCCCAAATGTTGCATAGAAATGAAATATTCTGATTTTAAGTGCTAATGGGCTGGTTTTGTATCTTGCAGGCCTAATTACCAATTTTGTCCAAGCAAAGCAAAAGGAATGGAAAATAAGAAAAATAAGAAAGCTTGGGCTGAGGTTTTACCTTACAATCAGAAAAAGCAAAAGAAATAAGAAAAGGAATGGGCCTGATGCTATGAGAAAAAGTCTACCAGTGGCCCAAGAAAGAAAAGAAGGAAAGAAAGAAAAGAAAGGGAAACAAAAGGGGAACTCAGAATCGTGAAGCAAACGCTGGAAGGAAAAAACCCTAACACTCACCATCGAGCGAACCATCTCCATCTGACCCCCATCTCAAACCGAACCACCCTTTATTTTTCGTTCAAGACACAGAACCCACACAGAACCCTAGCCCTACTCACGGTTCATTTCTTGAATTGAACCAACCCCAACACAAACCCTATCCGATTTTTGTGCGATACAGAAAAATCCAAACAAGTCCCTCAATCGACTTGATGAGCTAGAGGTTGTTAGTAGTTGTGGGCTAGAGATTCTTTTGTGGTGCGTTGCTAATCGTGCAAGGGACACCCACGATCGAGTGGAGCGAGGAGCATACGTACTTTTTGAGGAGGTGATTTGGGATCAGCTATAAAGGAGGAGATAAAAGCATTTGTAGGACACTTTCTTCTCCTCTCCTTCGACTCTGAGTTTTCTTTTCCCTTTGGGGATATTTTTATTTTACTGTTCTCTGTTATGTTTTTAGTTTTTTAGAATTTTGTAACTTTTTTGTAAGCACTGTTTCAGAGCTATTTGCTGAAGATAGCCTCTGCATTTATATTTTGCTAGTCGTACGTTTTAAGTTTCTGTTTATATTATGTACCCTTGTTGTTTGTTAGCTCTTCAACCTGTGGTGATGAGCTAATTTTTCTTAGAGTTGGGTGTAGGTACCCGAACCTCAGTCCTGAATATGTGCTGATTACTTGTGTTGAAAGTTGATTCCCTGTTTGTTTAACACTGTGTTTGAATTTATTTATACTACTGTTAAGGCCTGGTGGTAGGATATGATTTTGGGAATTAGTCATTGAGAAATGACTAAGTCCAGAACTGTGTTGAACACATGGACTTGAGTGTGAGAGCTCTCAAGGGATGTTACTCAGAGATGAGAACAGCCTCCATGTAATCTTGGATTGAACTATAAGGGTCTTTGCTTCGTTTAGCACAGAGATGTGCAAATGTTGGTTTAGGACAAAAATGTTTTTAAGAGATTAAAAGCAATAAGAAAGAATCCATCACTTGGGAATTAATTTTTAGAGACTTATAAATAGCACTCATTCAGAGGCTGTTGGGGAAGGGGAACCGGCACTCAACCTGTTTTTACAACTTAGTTTTCAACACTTCAGAATTATTTTCATTTGATTTTCCATAGCTCACTTCTAATTCTGGTTACTAATTTCTTCATATAAAAATCTTTTGCAATCAAATTTTCTTCTTTTTACATCAAAACCCCAATTCATTTTCCCCTTGATTTTTCACTCCTTAGTTTCTGAAATCAATCTTTAAAAAAAATCCAAAAAGAAAAGAAGTCACTGGTTAGTAATAGTTTAATTTAGTATTGTGTTTATTTGGTTTTCATTTTTACTCATTTTTAGAATAGGTTCAGTTTTAGCAATTACAAAGTTTAGTCAAGTTACACACGCTAAAGATCCTTGTGGGAACGAAAATTGGGACTCACAAAAGCCCTATATTACTTGTTGTCGCGTATACTTGCGCGCATACTTGCATAACTGTTAGCAAGGCAACAGACATCCAAAGGGGTGGACGAAGTGGATACCGTGGGCGGAATTCTGGTTTAATTCAACTTGTAACAGAAGTACTCAGATGACTCCTTTCAAGGCTTTATATGGAAGAGATCCACCCAATATTCTGCACTTGGGAGAGGGCAGCACCTCTGTGGAGGCAGTAGATCAATGGCTGCAGGCAAGAAATGCTATCTTAGAGGATTTAAAACTGAATTTGTGTAATGCCCAAGCCAGAATGAAAGTTCAAGCAAATAAAAGGCGACGTGAGGTGGAATTTAATGTAGGGGATTGGGTTTTTTTGAAGATACAACCCTACAAATTACGTTCTCTTGCTAGAAGAATAAATCAGAAGCTAAGTCCCAAGTTTTATGGCCCTGTTGCTTATCAATTGAACCTCCCATCTTATTCTCAAGTTCACCCAACATTCCATGTGTCACGGTTGAAACGGCCTGTGCAGCCCAATGTTCCTGTTTTGGAGTTGCCCAACTGTTTGACGGAGGAATTGGAAATGAAGGTGCACCCTGCTGCAATTTTACAACAGCGAAGGCTGTTGGATGGCCAAATTGAATTATTGATTCAATGGGAAGGTTTTCCTGAAAGTGAGAGTTCATGGGAATTGATGACAGATATTCGGGCACAGTTTCCATCTTTTCCCCTTGAGGACAAGGTATTTTTGAAAGGAGGGGATATTGATGGGCTCATACCAATGGAACCTTATAGAATAGTGTATGAAAGAAAGGGGAAAGCCCAAGCCCAAAGAGAAAGAGGAGGTCACCAGAGCAAGGCACAAAGGGAGATTGAAGAGAAGTTAGTTAATATCAATGTCACGTGGAAAGCTATGAATGGGCAAGAGGAAGTGGAGAACGTGGAGCGTGAAGAAAGGAGTGCGGCAAATAAAAGCAAGGAGAGTTCGTTGGAGGGAGGCAGACAATTACACGGATGAAGAATAGAGAGTCCTGCTGCTGAGGCTAGGTGGTTGTCTCTGTAGTTGGGTGAAGGGGTTATTTTCTTGTTATTTCTTATTTGCATCTTGTGTTAATTTCCATTGTAATTCGGATATGTCCATTGTTAATATGGCATACTGTTTGTAAGGGATACTGATGAAGTGGGTTCTGATATTTTATCAATATTAATATAAGTCATTTGATTCAGTCAATCTATTGTTATTTAGTTCAATTTATGTTTTAATCGCTGTGGGTACCATCAGTGTATGAGAGGAAGAGGCTCATGGGATTGTTGCCAATTACAGGTGCTGACTCAACATTAGTTAAAAGGCAGGGATTTAGTTGGTTGGGGTCACATTTTTAGTATCACACGAAGGTTTGGATATATAGAGGAGGAAAGACCATTTTGAGGGCATCTTGGAAAATTGGGACTCTTGGGCTTTTGGGAGAGAACCAGAACCTCTCTAATGTTCTGGGTAATAATCACCATTTAGACATTTTTCTTCAATTTCATCTTCGTTATTTGTATTTCTCCTTTACCTATACTGTAAATTTCTCTTAAACATCACATTGTAATATATATCTGAACCTGTGTTAAGGTTCAGACTTATTCATCGACGTTTAATCTTTTTCCCTTCTCTGCTTTGGTACCTAACAGATATCTACTAGTATAATACAAGAAGTCACATGAAAGTCAAGTGCAACAAGTAATAAAAAAAGTATTTGCATGCAATAGGAGCTAGGAACGAAGGCAATTTCAATATTGATAATTCTATTCAGATTCAATTTATCATAATCAAACCTGTCGATGGACCATTCTACATACTGAACGTTCCAAATCAGAAAAGACCTGCATAGAATTGGCAATCATAATCAGAATACATTAGTAATGCTTTAATAGAAACCAAAATTTAGATAAAAAATGGGAAAAGTGTTTATCCTTTTAAATGACACAACTTATATACTTTCACTCTCACAAAGAGGTGGGACCCACACCTTTATTTTTTTTGTCAACTCTCTCTCCTCCTTTATCTATCTCTTTCTCTCTCTTAAAATGACACAACCTTACATCCTTTAAAATGACACATACTTTACCCATATAAAATTATGTCAACTATAAACTCTCAGTTTATGTGTACCAGACTGCCAGTGTTGGACCTCTATCTGTAATAATACAATACGTACACGTACATACCTATGTATCTATAAAAACAAATAACTGCTTATAAACATGGTACTTTATCATGTAGATTAACATAAAAAAGGACTCGGATTTTCCTAGGGAAAGTTAACATTGCAAATGAGGAAGTAAACCTTTGCCATGGAAGTTAAAATATCAGCCAAGAAAAAATCAGAGAATGATATTGCCTGTTACATGAAAATACAAAAAATTAGATTGCATTTGAACAAAGTTCCAACAAATTACTCAAATCAGCTAGTAAGGGATAGAATGAATATGCTACAAAATATTAGATTCTGCAGAAAAACCAAGGTGTGGTAGGCCAAGGATATTAGGAACAAGGAGATGAAACGAAGCTTCTTGTAAAAAAAAAAAACCGATGTCTGCCATTTCAAAAGTAGCACTGCAGGAATTTGCTAACATAATATATCAAAATAAGAGAAAACTTGCCTGTAATGGGAAAACTATACGCCAAAGTGTCCTTAAGAAGTAATACCGAGAAGACAAGTGAAAGATATCAAAGGGGAATATCAAAACCATTACAACAGCAGCATATAAGAGAACCTGCAGAAGGGTACAAGTCAAATTCTAATCACTTCAAACTAATAAATAACCATCAACAATATGTAGATAGATTAATAAAATAAGATCAACGTGTATTAACTGCAGCAATTTTCTACTTGAAGATTAACCTAAAAGTTACATAAACCAACGACACAACCCTTTTTGAAGGTGAAACATAAAGAATAAATATATACTATTGTATGTTGCACATCTTATTTTATGTTTTGAGTTTTGACAGCTTTCGTGGTTCAGACAAGCAAGCACTGCCTTTCACCAATAGTGAACCCAAATTAAGAAATTTGTGAAGTAAAATTGGGTTTGAATTTGAATTAAAAAATGAAATGTGAAGCTCAAGAAGGAAAAGTACAACAAATGTTCTCCCTCCAAGTTCCCACCACAAGAAAAAGAAAATATGTAAATGAATTAACAATATTATGATCAGCAATTGTCTGTGTCCCAACCGAAGCAGATTTTGTGTGTGCATCATATTGTAGGCTACATAATTTCAGATGGAGAGGGGCATAACCCATTTCCCTCCTGACCCACTTCCAACGTGATTTGAACTTAGGACATCATAGAATACCCAAACCTCAACTATTGAGATGCCCCTTTGAGGATACTCTACGTAGATATTATGGAAGTTACAGAAGAGTGCTTTATGTAGAATATTAACCAAATGCTTTGGGGAGAAAAAAGCAGCCCACTACTTAAATAATGGTCCCCAACCCAATATCGTTAGCTCATCAATAAAATCATGCTCCAATAAACACATTCGGGCATCTTTGAAACTTTATTCTGTTGACATGAGCAGAATAAATGAACAAAGACATTTTGCAGAGAAAGGCACTGACACCCCTTTGATTAGTTCATCAAAACTAATAGTAATTGTTTGTTGCTGAAAATTAATCAACAATGCAATCAAATTATATATTGATAGGATGCAATAATACTGCAGTACTAAAATGAAAAGGTGATAACCAAGTAAACAAAAGAGTATATAATAACTAGTAAGAGTGGATGCATCTATTACACTGGTTGTGATGCAGCATATGAGACTTCTCCTTGAGAATAAAGATAAATATATGCTGTCATACTGGTTGGAACAATAACTGTCATCCATGTGGCACACTGCAATGAGCAACATAAAAATTTAAAAGAAATAAGTCAACCATTAAAGACAAATTATTTAAAAAGAGGAGGAAAAAAACAAAGACAGTGTTAAAAAATCAAAAAACAAATTGAAGAAAAGGAAAAGGGTGGGAAGAAAGCAATGAAATTTTTTATGTTCTAGATTAGCAATATAAGAACAGTAATTGAGGTTTAAGGACCAAAACAAAGATTACAGGATCATAAAGACAAAATTATTAATAGTATATTTAGTATGTGAACTGATAATTCTATCTACCTCTTGCCCACAAGGATGAGGGTTCCTTAGTTTGGTTGAAGACATGTAAAATTGATTCACTTGAGATTGAATAATAGAATAATGATATATTAAATTATTGTGTGTTACAATGGACAAGAGCTCTTTATTTAAAGAGACTAAAAGACCTAATGGGCTAAGCCCACAAGATGTGAGACTATTCTATTATATACACTGAACAATTCCAACAACTACTCTAAGACTCCCCCTCAAGTTGGTGCGTATATATAGTAAGCACCCAACTTGGCACAAATGTATTCAACCCGAAGAACTTTAAGAGCTTTAGTGAAGACATTCGCGAGTTGATCATTGGAGTTAACAAATGCCGTTTTGATTTCTCCTGATTGAATCTTTTCTCGAATGAAATGACAATCGATCTCTATATGTTTGGTTCTCTCATGAAATATAGGATTAGATGATATATGTAGTACAACTTGATTGTCACAAATGAGTGTCAAGGGTTGTTTCTGTTCACAAAGATGGAGCTCCCGAATTAACTGCTTTAACTAGATTAGCTCGCAGGTAGCAACTCCAATTGCACGATACTCGGCCTCTGTACTAGAGCGGGCAACAACAGTTTGTTTCTTACTTTTCCAAAAAATCATGTTTCCTTCATACAAGACACAATAGCCTGAAGTAGAGCGAGGATCCTGCCCAATCAGCATCTGAATAACCACAAATTTTTGTATTTCCCTAATCTGAATATAATAAGCCTTTCCTTAGTACTCATGTGATGTACCGGAGGATCCTCACAGTAGCATCCCAATGAGAATCACAAAGAGAGTCAAGGAACTGACTAGCCACACTAACAGCAAAAAAAATGTTCGGCCTAGTCACAGTGAGATAATTAAGCTTCCCAATCAACCTCCGATAACGTCCAAGATCAGATAACGGCTATCCCTGTCCAGGTAGTAATATGATAGTAGGATCCATGGGTGTATCAACCGGCTTACACCTCAACATACCAATCTCCTCTAGGAAATCCAGGGCATATTTTCGTGGACATATAGAAATTCTCTGTCTAGACTGTGCCACTTCAATCCCTAAGAAGTAACGAAGCTTACCAAAATCCTTCGTTTGAAATTGACTGAACAAATACTATTTTAACTGGTGAATCCCAGCTTGATCACTTCCAGTGAGAATAATGTCATCAACATAGACTAACAAATATATGCACTTGTGAGGAGATGTGAACCTATAAAACACAGAATGATCGACCTTACTGCGGATTAAGCGAAAAGCCTGAACGGCAAAACTGAAACAGTTGAACCATGCCCGAGGAGACTGCTTAAGGCCATATAAGAACTTACGAAGTCTGCATACCATCCCAGACTCCCCCTGAGCAACAAACCTAGGTGATTGCTCCATGTAAACCTCTTCTTGTAAATAACCATGAAGAAAAGCATTTTTAATGTTGAAAGAGTGGCCAATGACGAACAACAGCGAGGGCAAGAAACATGAGGACAGATGCCATCTTAGCAACAGGAGAGAACGTGTCACTTAGTCAAGACCAAAAATCTGAGTAAAACCCTTGGCAACTAAGCGCGCCTTGAGACGATCAACATGGCCATCAGGCCCAACCTTGACATTAAAAACCCACCAACAACCAACAATAGACTTCCCCAGAGGAGCAGGAACAAGATCTCAAATGCCATTGGAATGAAAAGCATACATCTCATCAAGCACCGCTTGGCGCCACCCTGGATGAGAAAGTGCTTCACCTGTGGTCTTAGGAATAGAAACAAAAGAAAGACTAGAAACAAAGGTGAAATGAGAAATAGAAAGACAGTCATAGCTTAAAAAGGTATAAAGAGGATAAGGGTTACAAGTAGTACGTATACTTTTCTTAGGGTAATGCGAAGAGCCCCTGGTGTGGTGTAGGAGCTAGAGGGGAAGAGGTGACAGGAGAAGACGATGAGTCATCCAGGGTCAAGTCTGCATGAGGCACTTTCTGACGATGCTGATAGGTGAGAAAAGGACGATCCTCAGGGATGGATACACATTTCTTTGGAAGAGAGTCACCTGTAGCTGGTAAAGCCAACTCAAGAAAGGGAACAGGAAGAACCTGATCAACCTGTGACAAGAATGAAAGGGTTGATCATCAAGAAAAGTGACATCAGTGAAAATAATATAACGCTTAAGATCAGGAGAATAACAATAATAACCCTTTTGAAGACGAGCATAACAAAGAAAAATACACTTAAAGGCTTTGGATGTTAACTTGTCCTTACCAAGAGTGAGATCATGAACAAAACAGGTACAACCAAAGACATGTGGAGATAGAGGATAAAGAGGAGCATCAGAAAACAATAGGTTATAGGGAATGTCATTATTAAGCACAGGGGAAGGCATGCGATTGATGAAAAAACAAGAGGCTACTACGGCATCCGCCTAGAAGTGAAGAGGAACCTTCATGTGAATAAGAAGGGTACGAGCAATTTCAATGAGATGTCTATTTTTATGTTCGGCCACCCCATTTTGTTATGGGATGTGAGGACAAGTGGTCTAGTATAAAGTACCTTGTGCAGCCAAGAAATTAGAAAAGTCAAAAGAAACATATTCCTTAACATTATCACTACGTAAAATAAGAATAGAAACACCAAATTGAGTAAGAACCTCAGCAGAGAACTTTATATAAATGGAGAATAACTCAGAACGATTTTTCATTAAATAAACCCAGGTACAATGGGAATAATCATCAATAAAAGTAACAAAATACTGAAAACCTAAAATAGACAAAGTACGACTTGGACCCCAAATATCTAAATGAATAAGAGAGAAAGGAGCATCAGCTCGTTTATTAACTCGACTGGCAAAGAAGGAGCGTGTGTGCTTCCCTTGCTGACACGACAAATAATCTAAAGATTGAATACCGCATAAAAGAGGAACCATCTTTTGCAATTTTGAAAGACTTGGATGATCGAGGCGACTGTAGATAAGTTGTGGAGATTCTGTAAGGGAGCATGCAACTATAGGATGAGGTACAACCAGATAATAAAGCCCCCGTGACTCACAACCCTCTCCAATCGTCTTCCCCGTACCTGGATCTTGCACAGAAACAGAATGGTTAGAGAAAGTAATGGTGCAACTGAGGGAGTGGACCAATTTACTAGCAGAAATTAAGTTATAAGGGATGTCAGGGATATAATAGACAAATGTCAAGGTCAAGGTAGAGGTCGGACGAGCTTGTCCAAACCCACTAACTGGGGCTTTGGTTCCATCAGCAAGGGTAAAAGCAGGTAAATGATCAGAATAAGTAAGAGACGTAAATAGTTCCTTATTACCACAGAGATGATCGGTAGCACCTGAGTCAAATATCCAAGGGTCAAGTGATGTAGAATGAGAAACACAAGCAATGAGATTACCAGTATCTGGAGCAGAAGGTTGAGACTGAGGAGAAGCCTTCCTGAGAAGAGTCTGGAGTGCTGCATAGTTTGCAGGAGAGAGAGACTAAACCAAATGAAGGAGTATTTGACTGAAATATATCCGTAGCATAAGAAGATCACCGGTGAGGGTACTTCGTGTAAAAACGCTCCTCATAATGACCAAGTTGTTGACAATAACTACAACGAGGTCTTTGACTACATCCACTATTCCCGCTAGTGTCAGTATGGAAACAAGAGCAGTGAAATAAACAACAGAAGATGAATCAGGAGCAGGAGATGATTCTACCATTACGAATGCAATAAAAACTTGCAAAACAAAGCAAATCAGATCAACCGGATAGCCGAATAAGAAGGAACACGCACCAAACAAGTGACTTACGAAAAACCAAGAACAGATCTGGAAAGAAGAGGAAAAACCGAACAGTTCTTTCCTGGAACGACCAAAAATGGATGCTGGAACAGTATTTTCGGCGATGAACAGTAACTCCGGCAAGTTGAACAGTGTTTCCAGCGACGTGAACATTGACTGTACGGACCGTGAACAGTGACTGTATGGACGATGAACAGTAATTCTGTGTGAATAGTAACTCTAACAATTGCAGAAATAAGCTGGAGGGACGCACGGTGTACAGGAAGACTTAAGGTTTTAGCGGAAGCAAGAGTCCCCAGAACAACCAGCTGTGTACCAACTTGAGATTGACTAATTGAATAATGGTATATTAAATTATTGTGTTACAATATACAAGAGCTCTTTATTTAAAGAGACTAAAAGACCTAATGGGCTAAGCCCACAAGATGTGAGACTATTCTATTATATACACTGAACTGTTCTAACAACTACTCAAACAGATTCCACTCCAGGCTTTTATCCCACAAGGATAGCAATCCTATTCCCTCCGAGGGTGGTGGGAAGTGATTCCTTGCAAGATAGAATTAATGTTTGTTTTGTTTTCTTATGTATCATTATTAGTTATAATTAAGATTTCAATCTGCTTATTTCAGGTACTGAAAAAAAGAAAAACAGAATAGACTAGAATTAAAAAAAATAATATACACAAATACATTCTTAAGCAGCAGAAATGGTTGTTCAGTTCCAAACCATTCCACTCCTATCTCTATTCCCCTTCCAGTTCAGCAAAAATTGATTCTAAATACGAAATGTGAAATAAGTCAAAGTGGCAATAGTTACTGTTGAATAGTATCTTCTAATTAAGGAAATAGATCTCATATTCATCCGATTGTAAATTTGGTAATTAATGAGGATTGATTTAATTTGATTAGATTTGTGTTTTTCCTTATTATTAGTGAGTATAAACCCCTTATATAAATGAATGAGGCTGTGAGTAAATCTTAAGCCAGTCACAAAATTCCTTTGAACTGTTACCTTCCATACTTCTCTGTGAGTCAGATGATTTTGATCAAGATCAAATATTTTTGCATAATTGACAGAAACTTGACTGAAAAACCATAAGTTGATTCCCCAAAGCCAAACCATCAAAGTCTGAAATACAAAAATGACAAGAAATGCATTGATAAAAAGAATGTAAAGAAAATTTTAAAAATAGTACGCTAACCTCCTTGAATGCAAAACAAATACTCTCACACGTAGCCTGAGACCCTATGAGAGAGAGAGTACTCACCGCAAGAAGAAGAGGATTATAATACAAAAATGCCTCGTAT
Organism: Gastrolobium villosum; assembly: GCA_032173675.1. Lineage (NCBI taxonomy): Eukaryota > Viridiplantae > Streptophyta > Magnoliopsida > Fabales > Fabaceae > Gastrolobium > Gastrolobium villosum. The sequence continues at coordinate 23,090 of JAVKPL010011471.1, read as the reverse complement.
AGAAATAAATCCCGCTTGTCTGCACTCATTCTCATGACAGAATCCCATCCAATCTGCAATTTTCATATTCAGCCAATAGGACTATGACAATATGATAATCCTTATGTTAAGGGGATACTTCCTCAATTTCATTGATTATAAGCATCCTAGTATCCCACAGCGAAGTGCCAGAGTGCAAAGAGAAAATGTGACTAACCTTGCAACAGATGAAGCCCCAGACAAGGAAAATTAGTACCTGGACATCCATCCCAATAAGATTTTGAAAAAGCACAACCAGAACACCAAAAAAGCAGGGAAAGCAGTAGAAACCACACACTCTAAAGTCAAATTTCAGTTCATAATTACAATAATGAACGGAAATCCCGAAGAAGGAATTGAATGATTGACTGTACACAAGCAAATTATGACAACCATGAACCAACCCACATTTTTTTTCTCCAAAATAATCAATAAAAAAGCAACTTTACAGCAATGAAATGAAGCAATTTCATGATTATTAAATAAGTCAAACAAATTTCTGCTTATTTAAACAATACCGTCAAATACATTCTAGAATAAAATTTACTAGAAAGTCCCAAAAAGTAAATAGTACCTTGAATCTCCATAACAAAATAGGTGACGGAATTACAGCAGTGGCCCTCATTGATATTGCAGCACCCGTCAAATCACTTGCCTCTCTTGAATACAATAAACCTTCATCAACACCATTTTCCACCTCATTTGAGCCTGGAAATGGCACTAGTGTAAGATGTTTGGAAATAATATACCTATAGGCAAAGTTAAAATAGTCAAGATGTTGTCAAGGAACATATAAATGAAATTACCAAGATCAGAAACAACCGGTCTGCTTCCAGGCTTCCGCAAGTGTGGACTATTAATAGGAACCACTAGACCTCCAAACATGGATGAAAAGGTAAACAAATATGCTTACCTCTTCAACTGCATAAGAATCTGTCAACCTGAAAAAGTTGAAAGGACAGAAAAAACAATCGACACTAAATAAAAACTGATTTCATTAAATAATAAAAGGAAACCAATTCCATTATCAGTAAATAGTGGAGAAGCTTTGTTATTATGGTTAGTAATTTAAGCACAAATTTACTCAATGAGAAGGAACAAATTGCCAAAAAGGAAAAGACAAAGTAAATCAGCAGAAGAATAAGCCTTGTCTAACACGAGTTCATTATGCAGGAGCTACATTGCAAATTTCATAAAGCGTAAAAAAAAAAAAAATCCACTCCCGAACAAATTTAAATATATAAAAATTTAATATTGGAAATATTGAGTGTTCATCAAATCTTCAATTTTCAGTCTCTACCAACAGTAGCACAAGAAGATTCTAATAAGTAATAACAGGCTCAAGTCTCAGTTTGCTCAGTTCAAATCACATTGAGCTTAGTCACAACACACTAAACGCAAACGCCGCAAGCATATCCAATCAAGAATAACGACATTCTAGTAGTTCTCAAATCATAACCGCTCGAAACACTTGCGCTACGAACACGGTACGAGGATTTAACAGAACCACAGCTCTAGAACAACGACAAATAGATTCATAGGATAAACAACGAAGGACAAGATAACCACCTCGTAGAATTGATTCGCCTGAAGCTTCTCACAACCTAAAACCACCACGAAGAAATTAAAATAACAAAACCTTCATCCAAAAACCATTGAAATAAATAGATGTATGCAATAACATGCATAAGAGAACAAAAATGAGATTAAAAAAAAAAAATAGTAATAGGAAGCGAACCTAATTGAATTGTGAAAAGAACAATAACTGGATCGGGCTCGTTTGGTGAATTTGAAAGACATGCACACAGTTTCAGTTTCGCCATCAAACGTGTTTTATAATGTTGTAGGTTGGTGTTGTTTTGTTGTAACTCGTGACTTCAAACGTGTTTTTGAAAGCCACCCTCTTCATTTCCGTTCTTAACCATGTTTAAGGGTTGATATGATGAATGATAATGATATTAGCAGTTATTTTGGTTTGTAAATTTATTTATTTATTTATTGTGTAAAATTCACACATTTATGGACTTTTTTCGATTTTACATAAATTAGATCGATTTTCATATAACTCAGAGTATAAAAATGCATAAGACATGATTTCAGAATTTAGCAATCATCTAGTGGATGAAGTTTTTTAAACAAAATTTGACTTCAGTATTTTAGATTTTTATTTTGAGAAAAAGTTATTTCAAGAGCTAATGTTCTATGCAATTAAAAGAAGAAAAAAATTACCTCACCAAAAAAATAAAAAAGAAAAAAATTAGTGATGAATTTGAACTAATGAAATGAAATGAAATGAAATGAGAGCTGCACAAAATTCGATTTTAACAAATCAAACGGGCCCTCAGTTCGAATTTGCACAGCATAAGATTCTCCATTTATTATTCTTTTGTACGTACTAAATAGTTTTTTTTTTTAATTCCATGACCCTTTATTATAAAAAATAAAATAAAATCATCTATTTGATTATCTCCTTGATAGTTACTTTTTTTTATAAGCCTTTGCAGAAAAATTAGCATTAATTAATATTCAAAGGTTACAGTCGGAAAATTGTTTTTGTATATACAAACAAAACAGCTGGTATAATATTGTATTCACATTCTTCTCAAAATTTAATAGTCATATTTATCGAGTGCTCACATACATAAGCATGCTGTTATCATCATAAGTATTATTTTGAGGGTTTTATATTTATGGCTAAATTACAATTTACCCTCTTATACTTTAGTTGTGTGTTAAAATACCCTCTTGTATTTTCAATTAAACCAATTTACCTGCTTGTACTTTGAACTTTCAAAAATTAACTACATCCGTTAAAATTCTAACCACTTCCGTTAGCACATCATGTGACCTGATCCATCTTTCACACCTCATCCTCAATTCATTTCTCCCAATATCGATGATGTGGGTTTTCGAAGAAGACAATAAGCAAGGCAATGTCTCTAAACTTATCAATCTTCAACAGTGTCATTGTTTTCCTAGTTTTCAACTCAAACCATAAAATACTTTACTCTTCTAAGTGCGTGTGAAAAATTTCTCAATAAGACCTTTGTGTGTGGGATACTTATACGGTGTTCAAACACTTATAAGACGTCGTGTGCGTACTGGAAAAGTTTGTAATTATAAAAACAGGTTTGAAACTATAATTAACTTATGTATAAAATCAAAGGGACGCGCATCATGCAATTTGGCAACGCAAAAAGAAAATAATTGGTACTTCCAATTCCATATATCTGTGGTAATAATTTTCTACTGTACAATAAACGGTCCTTTGTATAGTAAGAGAACTTATTCATAATTCTTATAGCAACAGTGGCTGGCCTCTGGGAAGAGAGACCTTAAAGGGTTTAAGGTTTAAGATGACTATAATTAGTGGAGAAAGATTTCAGATTGTAACATTTTATTTTGTATACGAAAAATTTGTAGTTTATATTAGTTTGATACACATTTGTTCAACCCAGAAATTTGTCTTGGAAGTGTGTTCTGCAATTTCTAGTATATGAAAATATTGTAGAAGTTGTCCAAATTTACCAGTATCCAGTTCAATTACTTCCATATTGGTTGCTCTGTAATGTGGGGAACCAGCAAATCCTATATTTAATGCAGCACAAGGATTGGTAATAATTGATTTCCTAGAAGTTACTTGAAGGCTTCTACTCATGAATCGTTTTCCTAGAAGTTGCATAGAAAGATGAAGAAAGAATAGGGACATGAATCGTTTTTCTCGTTTTGGCTTTGGAGGGAAAAAGAAATTTTATAATGTAGGAGTTTTACTCACGTGATGGGTTAACAGAATGGGATGGAATTTTAACAGACATGGTTAATTGGTGATTTTTTAAAGTAGAAGTAGGTAAATTGTTTTATTGAAAGTATAGGAGGGTATTTTGACACACAACTAAAGTACAATAGGGTAATTTGTAATTTAGCCTATATTTATCCTAAGTTTCCTCTCATTAAGGGTGTAAATAGACTAGGATAGATTTTGACTTATATAAGCAAGGCCTGTATAAAAAAATTGGGTCTGACCTGGTTTTTTCACCTATGTAGGCCCCAGATTAGAAGTCTGACCTGACCTATATTTAAAAAATAAAAACCTTGACCTAGGCCTGTTAGCCTATTTAAGCCTATTAAACATTCAACAATTAAAATAATAATTAAAATAATATTACTTTATTATTCAAAATTATTAAAATAATAATTTTATTTATTTTATTTAAAATAAATAATATGATATAGGCCGGCCTGTAGGCTTATAGGCCCGACATGTACAAAAAAACCTATGGCCTGTTTTCTAAATAGGTTTTTTTAAAAGTCTATGCCGGTTCAATTTTACTATTTCTCATAGGTCAAGCCTTACCAAATATAAGTTAGGCTGTAGGCCCTTGTAGGCCGGCCTAACCCATTTACACCCTACCTCCCATGCTATAAATGCATGTCTTTATTTTATTTTTATTTTATAAAAACCCGTGGGGACTATCAATAGCGGTATTTGTGGAATCTTGAATCTTTTCTTGTGAGAGGAGAAGTATAAAACCCTTATCTTAAATCTAGTCCTAGTTATATTTTTTTTCTGGGAAAAATTTAAAATTTTCCTTATGGTTTTGCTTTAAATGACTTATACTCCTATGCATTTTTTTAATCATTTATTCCTTATGATTTTTTATAATAACCCGCACCAGTATAATAAATAATTTGGAATTTTTATATGATAATGTGAGAATAATTATATGATAAATCTAATTAATGGAATAAAATCACATTTTCAGACAAAAGTGAAATTAGTGAGAATTTGCGATAAAAATGCAATATCGTAAAAGTTACCGGAGAATTTGGAATAAGTTAGTGACCATCTTCGCTCTTGTCTTCGAGGACTACCATAGACAAAAGTGATGAACTCCTCCTTATGTTTATGGACCCAAGAAATTCTGGTATGAATGAATTGAAAATGGGACTGCACTATCTCTATCTTGACAACTTATGGATCCCAAAGCAACCATATACCTCCCGAAAATCCTACTGCGTCATGATGGAAATAGCTTGGTAAACCTAGGTGACGAATAACCCTAGTGGCACAATGAACACTTATTTGTGGTTCTAATAAGCAACAAACTTTAATATGAAATTTACTAATAAGATCTCTAACAAGGGGTGGGAGAGTCTAATCCAGCTACGAAAGACAATTAATCTGCCGTGCATGCTCATGGGTGATTTTAACTCCTACCTCCATTTGAACTAAAAGTTTGGGGGAGGGGAACCAAATTGGCGCAGTATGCAAGACTTTAATTATTGTCTACTGTCTTGTAGCCTGCGGATGTAGGTTATCAAGGTCCTAAGTTCACTTGGCAAAGAGGCAGATTGCAAGAAAAATTAGATAGTGTGGTTGCTAATGACCTTTGAAATGTGTCCTTTCCTAATCGCATGGTTACTCATAAGCCTTTCTACAGATCAGATCATAGACCGATTATGCTTTGGAATGGGAAAACAAAAGTCAACGTTTTAGACCAAAGGCCCTTTAGATTCATGGCAGCTTGGCTAACTCATGAGGAGTTTCATCATGTTGTCAAGGATAGTTGGCCAGAAAGGGTGACATGGAAGGAGGCAAGTACCAAATTTAGACAGAAAGCGACGACCTGGCATTAGGAGACTTTCAAAGTTACGATGCAGCAAAAGAGGATTCTCCATGCTCGGTTACGTGGTATTGATGAAAGTCTTTGCCAACAATCTAGTAGTTCTCTGGAGAGGTCACAAAAGGAGTTTTGGAATGAGTTGAACACTATTTACCTTCGAGAGGAACTCACTTGGTTCCAAAGATCTCATCTCCAATGGATCTATAATGGGGATCGTAATACTCGTTTATTCCATTCATCTACTGTGGTGCGCAGAAGGAAGAATAGGATTGAAGCTTTGAAGGATGACAACGGAGAATGGATTGGTGATATCAACCAATTAATGGACATGGGAGTTGCTTACTTTGAAGATCTGTATCGAGAAGACTGCCTCTAGAAGCCTCTGTTGCCCATTTCAAACTGCTTTCCTGAGATACAATCAAACCTTCTTCATCGCATTGTAGAACCCCGGATGTGGAAGAAATCAAGATAGTTGTTTCCCAAATGGGATCATACAAAGCTCTTGGAGTGGACGGTTTACATGCAGTTTTTTTTCAATCCCAATGGCATCTAATTAGACCATCGGTGTGCAGTTTCATTAGAGATATGTTTGAGGATCCCATGAAAATTAAGGAGGTTAATCAGACGCTGTTGTGTCTGATTCCGAAGCTTGAGACCCCTGAATCGTTTAAACACTTCAGGCCAATAAGCTTGTGTAATGTCATTTATAAAGTAGTCACCAGAGAAATTGCCAATCGATTGAAGGACCTTATGCCTAGCATAGTTGTTGTGTATTTAGCAAGTGTACTAGTCACATAAGTAATAAAATGATGAGTAAAGATTCTTTCCCACGAGGATTTGTGTTCAAACACCAACTAACCATATATACTTAAATTGAATCAACCAAAAAGTTATTAATTGCATTGATTGCTGTCACCAGAAATTGATTTGAATTGAATTAAAAAACTTGAAAAAAAATAAAATGTGAATTGTGATTTAAACAAGTAGTCAGACATCAATATCCCTCAAGCATGAACTTATAAAAGAATCAATCCTACTATGAATTATCTCCCATATTATGTTAATCAACCTTTTTCTTATCATCAAGATGTAATCCCTTACTATCCTGATTGATACATTAATCAGAAACCTCAATCCCTTGGTGATTCTCTTCTTAATACATGCATTAAACACTAAGGTCTTTAAGATTACATCATAATCTTAGCATCAATCCCTTGAATACTAGAACACTGATGATGAAGTTGTCAATTATAGGAATAATATAAACATCCATGTTCTACACTACTCCCTTGATGGAAAGAATTGATAGAGACAACTTCGTATCATCACATAAAAGACAAACATAATATTCAATCATCCGTTCATAAGTTCATACTTGAGTTCCACTGAAATCAGACTACAAAGGACTCCACTCAGACATAATAAAAGAAATAAGAAGAGAAGATGAAAGATCAAACTCAATTGTCATGATGGTTGAGTCTTCAATCTTTAATTGAAATTACATAAAATGTACTAACTATTACAAAAACTAAATCCTAAAGAATTTGGAAAGTCAGAGAAAATGAAAAGTCAGATCAGAGGATCTGAGATAGGATATTAGATATCAGATCTATTTTCAGAATGTGAAGGCCCTTGCCTTTTATAGAGTTAAAAAATACAACTGAAAAACAACTAAAAACAGACTTGGGCGCTAAAACGTTCCCTGTTGGACGTTTTAGCGCTCAACTTTGGCGAATGTCCAACTGCTTTTAATTGTCTTCAACACTAAAATGTTTGACTTGGACGTTTTAGCGTTCAAGACCAGAAACTTTTCCAACAGCAGAGCGCTAAAACGTTTATATTGAACGTTTTAGCGTTCGAGACCTGAGAGTTTTTGAACAGCAAAGCGCTAAAACGTTTTATATGGACTTTTTAGCGCTTGGCACTAGCAAGTTTTGCCTTCATCTTGCATCAGCGCGCTAAAACGTTTTGTGTGGACGTTTTAGCGCTCAATACTTGGCATTCTTCCATTCTTCAGAATCTTCTTCCTTCTCTCTGTTGCTCCTTAAGCTTCATTTCCCTACAAAAATAATATAAATTTTTAACAAAGCTTTCAAAAATTGTATTTGAGAACTTTCCAGGACATTAACCTCTTTTCCATCATTTAATCACACAAATTGATACTAATTCATGCTGAAAAACCTGATGAACTAAGGGTTTATCAATAGTCATGCCCAATCAATGCAGTTTTGTGAAAGGGAGGCATCGATCAGATAATATCATTATTGCACAGGAGATTTTTCATTCGATGCGTGCAAAGAAAGGCAAGCAAGGATGGATGGCTGTCAAAATTGATTTGGAGAAAGCATATGATATACCAGGATGAGATTTTTAAAAAAATACTCTTCATGATCTTAAATTTCCATCCAATCTCATTCATCTTATCATGAGCTGTGTCTCGACTTGTTCTATGAACATCCTTTGGGATGGGTCCACCACTAAGGAGTTTTATCCTACGAGAGGAATTCCCCAGGGGGATCCTCTCTCTCTATATCTTTTTGTGTTATGTATTGAGAGGCTTGGTCATCTAATTAATATTGCAATATCCCATGCAAGTTGGAAGCATATTGTTCTTAAGAAAAACGGGCCTCCTATATCACATCTATTTTTTGCAGATGATTTGTTAATTTTTGCAGAAGCTTTAACTGAGCAAGCTGGTCTGATTTTGAAAGTCTTGGATTGTTTTTGTAAAGCTTCAGGTTAGAGGGTGAGCAGTAACAAGAGTAAGATCTTTTTTTCTAAAAATATCCATCACAGTCGTGCTCAAGAAATCAGTGAGAAGATGAGATTTTCCTTAACATCTGATTTGGGGCAATACTTGGGTATCCCGTTTCATCATAGAAGAATTGGGAGAAGATCATTTAGCTATGTGTTCGATAGAATTCACAGAAGATTAAGTTCTTGGAAGCAATCGAATTTATCTCTTGCTGGTAGGGTGACTTTGGCTAAGTCTGTGCTATCTACAATTCCTCTGTATCTGATGCAAACTTCCATAATCCCAAAAACTACTTGTGATGACATGGAGCGCAAAACTAGAGGTTTCACTTGGGGAGATACGGTGGATTATAAGAAGACTCATTTAGTATCCTGGAACACCTTATGTAGAAAGAAGCAGGACGATGGTCTAGGGATTAGACAAATGAGAGAGATGAACCAAGCTATGATTATGAAAGTGGCTCATGGGTTGATGACTGATATTGAGGCTTTGTGGTGTAAAGTTCTCAAAAATAAATACAAAGTGGGGACCCAACTTTTCCCTGATGTAAAATTCTCCAAATCCGGGTCAAATCTTTGGAAAGGAATATCTAGAATTTGTCAACCAGTGGCGGATCATTCTCGCGCTCTTCTTGGCAAAGGGCAGAACATGTCCTTTTGGAATGATCGTTGGGTTCCTAACTGTTTTCCTCTTTCTCATCTTGCGGTGTAAACAATTCCTGAAGATAGTCTTTCATGGACGGTGGCTGGGTGTGCATCTAGTCAAGGGAGTTGGAACTGGAATTTATTTCAGCATCTGGTGCCAAACTCAGTTTTGCAAAAAATACAAAACCTTGTGCCTCCTTTCTTGAAAGGTGGTCTAGATAAGGTGATTTGGACAGAGACAAGTGACGGTAAGTTTTCAGTGAAGACAGTATACTCTTTCGTTACGCAAACAAAAGTGATAGATAATATATTTCCTTGGGAAATTTTTTTGGAAATGGCCTGGTCCAGAGAAATTCCAGTGCTTTCTTTGGCTCTTTGTTGGGGATAAACTCTTGACAAATGCTAAGCGTGTTGAGAGGCATATGACTGAATCAAACATGTGCTCCAGATGCTTAGTATTAGAGGAGAATTCAATCCATGCAATTCAGGATTGCCATATTTCAAGAGAGGTTTGGAAACACCTTGTTGTGCAGAATAAACAAAGAAGTTTTTTCTCCCAGCCATTCAGTGATTGGGTGCAGTCAGATCTCGTGGTTGGGGATATAGGGGAGACTCGGGAGTGGCCTTTGATTTTTGGTATTGCTTGCTGGTTCATTTGGAATACCAGAAATAAAACCATCTTTGAAGGAACTCAGGCTAATGCTTATAGCATAGTTCGCCAAATTTAGTGTTACCATGACTATGTGCTACAGTCTAGAATTCTTTTTATATCTTCTGGTCTTCAACGAAGGAATAAAGAGGAGAGATATATTCATTGAACTTTTCCTTCGGATGGTTGGATAAAGATCAATGTAGATGGGTCTTGTACAATGGGAGGAATGCGTACTGGTTTTGGGGGTGTTCTCAGGGATAATACTGGGAGTTGGATTGTTGGTTTCTCAAAATACCTTGGATGAGGTAGCTTTCTCACAGCAGAACTTTGGGGTTTCCTTCTAGGCCTTCAGATGGCTTGGAGAAGGAATTATCGTAGAGTGTAGTTGAAAGGATATTCGTTGGTGGCTATTGATTTTATTATTAAAGACTGTAACCAGGAACACCCATTGGCTTCTTTGGTTCATCATATTCGTCATTATCTGCAAAAGGAATGGCTTGTTCATGTTTCCCATACTTACACGAAAGGAAATCGTCTTGCGGATACTCTAGCTGGTCATGCTCATACCTTCGATTGGGATTTGCAAGAATTCATAGAGCCTCCAACATATTGTGAATCCGTTTTGAGGGATGATGTTGTTGGTGTTGTTATGCCCATATTGTGTCTGTAGTTGTTTTGTTTTAAATTTCCTTTTATTTCTAAAAATTCACAACCCAAGACACTTTCTTCTTCCTTAAACCTGCACCCACCATTGCAGGAAAAGAGAAAAGCTTCAAAATTCCGTAGCTTTATACTCCACGAAATCGAGAGATTCCAAAGCCTAACTTATGTAAAATTTCGAGAGGAACCTATTTCTAGCATTATTTTAGAGTGAGGTACAGTGTGGAAAGAGATTTATTTTTGTAACAGCCCGTTACGTACCGGTATTGTTAACATTGATTATGATATTAAGCGCAGCTACAATCACAGTAATTGGTTAATTAAATTACGGGCAAACTTTTTCCTTTTATCACGTTCCTTTTTATAACAATATCCTTTTCCGTAATTAATTAAAACAACACTATGATTGTAAATGCAATACGCGGAAGCATCTAGCTAAACAACAACACTAAACTTTTCTTTTTATTCATCTCATTTTAAACCCATCAACTCATTCTTCTTTCGTACCAAGTTCTAGCCCTTTACGTAAGCTACGCGTGGTTTCAAACCATGTACCATGTGGAGTTCTACCCATCAAGTTAAACCCCTTTCTTGTAGTCTAGAAAAAACTCAAATTTTCAAAATTTACACTGTGGTAATCGATTACCAATGGGTGGTAATCGATTACCACCTGTCAAAAATGAGGCAGTAGCCAATTTTTCAAATCCTCTGTTCTGGTAATCGATTACCAAGCTTGGGTAATCCATTACCTCACATGGTAATCGATTACCAAGCCTCAGTAATCGATTACCAGTGAAGACAGTAGCCAAATTTCGTCCCCTGTTGCATGGTAATCGATTACCATGCTTGGGTAATCGATTACTCTGCAGTAAAAATGACAGATTACAGCATTTTAAGCCCAAGAAGGGTTGTGTAATCCATCCCTAACACCTTAGTACTCCACACAACACTTAAACATACTATAATCTAGGCACTAGGTCCCTTCAAACATGCATTTTCATTCAATTATGCAACATTTACATAGTCTTTAATATAATGGCCAATTTACATCAAATATGGTCCATTTTACAACATATTCACCAAGACTTCAATTACAATGAATGTGGCAATGGACAAGTCCCATGCTCACTCAAATATACAATATATTCTCATATCCTACATATACATCATATTGAAGGATCTAACATGTGTTCATGAGCTTACTAAGCATGGCATTTTCAACATGCATAGATTCATGACCTAAGTCTAAAGCATACATCATATGCAAGATGTTTCTCAATCCAATGCTCATCCCATGGTGCCTCCAACATGCACCTCATGCTCCACTCTTCCAGGCTCAACCTGACCTGAAATGATGCCCCAAAACACGGGGTGAGATATATAAATATATCTCAGTAAACCAAGGGCCCTGGAGGTTTCTCCACCCCATGGCTCACTCAATGTGCAAATACAACATCATATAATATGCAAGCAATGCAATATCACCCATCACTGGAGACAACCCAAGAACATCCACTCATGGATTCATGTTCAAGGACTCCATCATATAACTCCCGAGACAGTCCTGGCGCCTCTCCCATGGTTGAGAAGACTCCATGGCAATACCCAACCGGAACTCCTCATGAGCCCTATCCGGCGGACGTCCCCGTTTGGATCATCCTGGCGCCGCTCCCAGAGTCGACTCCACGGCAAAACCCGACTGGCATTCTCACAAGGACGAACCCAGCGGATGTCCAAACTCCACACACGTCAACTGGCCAGTGACCAAACAATTTTCACAAAATCAAGCAATATGCATACAAGCACCCAATCACACAATGTCATAACCACATAATCCAACCACAACCATCCACTAGGTGTGGTGGAGCACACAAGGGCTAAACCCCAGTTCCAATGGTTACCTCAATACCGAGCCAATGCTCCAAACGTAAGCTCCAAGCTTACCCGCTTCCAAAGCGTCCATAAGAGGCAACCTAGATAATCCACAACATGATTATCAATCCATTTCCAAATCAAACATTAAATCTCAAATAATCATTCATTTTACTTCAATCTCTTTTATAGATCAATTTACCAATTATATCATGAATCACACATTCTTTCTTCTCATTCCATTTTACCACACTATACTATCATCCAATTAAACCTCATTTTCAATCATTCAACATCCACTACATCATTTTTATATCATTTTACCTCAATTTTCATCATAATTCGGATTCCTCCAAAAAGGTATGCCCCAAGGCTTTTCAATTCATTTTAACACTCATACTAATCATGTAATCATATTATCAACCTATACCAATGGTCCACCATTCAATTATTCAATTACATCACTTAGCCATTTTCATGAAATTTCCACAAATTTTTCCTAAGTTAAAAACCTAACTTTTTCACCAAAATTTATCATAGCATTTCTAGCTTTCATGCATCATTCTAAGGCATTTTCATCTAATAGCATTTTTCCATTTGAGCTCTCTTTCATCACACATCTAGAATCAAAGGTTTGAACATAATTTTCTAGATCTAAGAAATCAACCATCAAAAGACCACAAATATACTTACAATGGGTTGTATGATCACCACCAAGGCTTCACTAAACCATTTGAAGATCAAAACTCCAAGAAATCTCCAAAACCCAACATGGTTCGGATCTGTACAGTCCAAAAACGCAGCAATGGAGGTGGTTTCATGGCTTCTAAGTGTTACCAATGGATCTAGAAGGTTGTTTACAATAGATTTCGACACCAAAATCAAGTGATTTGGTGGAGAATAGAGAAAATGGTGAGGAAGGAGAGAAATGGTGGTTTTGGGGTTCATTTGGCAGTGATGCGCGAGAGAGAAGAAGAAAAGAGAGGGAAGAAAGAAGAAAAAGAGGTGGGGGCCAAGTGACTTCGGTCACACGGGTCCCACACGCGATCTAACTTTCGCTCCGATAAAAATTCTGATCATATATTCTTAATCTACATATTTTTCCAGTCCATGACATATTTTTCTTTCCTCAAAATATTGATAAAAATTTCACACTTATCGGTACACTCATACCGCAGTATCTTTCACTTAAAAAGTCACTATTCATCACTTTTTCACAATTTTGCCTACTCACTCAATTTTCCGTCCTGATTCCATTTTCGGCGTTATTTTTGTCATATTAAATCTCTAACTCCATTTTTCATGCCTCGGTTCACGTTCTTGGCAAATCACCATTTTGCCCCTTTTAGCCCATTTTGGCCCTAATTCTCGGATTTTCACTAATCCTTCCCTTTTAAACCCATATTTCATCAAATAATTTCACATTTAATTTTCCGAGGTGTTATAATTTTTGTCAAGGTTTCAAGATTCATAGAGATTTTGGGGTTTTTGAGCGATTTGGAGCTCATAGGAGCTTGAATGACCTTCCTTTTTCCATCATAGGGCGATTGGTGGTAAGTAAATCCAGCTCCTTTCAAGTTTTTAGGGGAAAATGAAAAATCTAAGTTTTGGATGAATAATAATAGCATAAATAGTGATTTTGGATGGTTTGTGATGTTGTTGCTACATTTTTTGTGTTGTAGAGTTGCTTCAAGTGAGATGTTGGTTGAGGAAACGCCATTGGAAACTCCATTGGTTCAAGATTGAGATTCTTATAATTTTTTTACCTAAGAGGGTAAGTTTAAAGGTCGAGTATTCATGAGAAATTATAGTCATTGACATAATGTTTCTATATTTTATGAGTTGTTGATCACTTGTTCACCATAATGCAATAGGTTTTGCTTGATTGGCCTTGGTGATTGAGTTGCTTGAAGAAGAAAAAAGGTAAGAAAGAAGCTTCCAAAAGGGTAAACTCTTGGACTTTGGGAATTTTTTTTCCTTTATTGTTCCATCATATTCCATGAGGAGTAATGGTTTGTATGACATGGTGTGTATTGGTGTTGGAATTGGGTGTCAATGCTTGATCTATGAAATGATGAATATGTTATGTATTACTGCATGATTGGATAAATCCCTGGCCAGGTGGATGTGAAATATGGACTTCTCTTAGTGCCAAAGTCATGTGGAACAACACTAAGTGGATAAAACCTAAGAAATGTGAATCCCTTGTGTGTATTCTCTTGGAAGTGCTATATAAGAGATTTCAATCTCTTATGTGTATTCTCTCGGGTGTGCTATATGTATAAGTCATGTATATGGATGAGATATGTGAATCCCTTATGTGTATTCTCTCGGATGTGCTTGATTCTATTTTAATTCCTGTGTTTAATGAAGTGAGCTCAAGGGTTGGAGAAGTTTTCAAGGATATTGAGTTTACTGAGATTGTATCTCACCTCATGTGGGGATTAATTTTCAGGTACCACGAGTGGCACAAATGGTGGTTCCCATGGCAGGAGACCCAAATAGGGAACAATAGCGTTCATGTTTTGGATTTTGCACCCTTTGACATGAGAGCATGCTAGGATCATATTTTGAGATATATTTTGTATTTTGTATCTTAGAGCATTTCATATTTGATCATGTATGTATCTGTGTCAAGTGAGAGAGACATTGAGTTATGTATTATTTTGGAGGGCCTAGTGCCATATTTTGTAATATTAACTATACAAAAGATGCACACCTTGAAATGCAATTGTGGATGAGATGAATATTTTGATATCTTGTATATGATTAAATTTTATTCATGATGAATGTTGTGGAATGGTCAATTAGGTACCTATTAGAAATGGGAAGACATCCTTAACCATCATAATACAACCAAGTGTTATCAAATTTTACTCTGCCAAGAATGGTCACCTTAGATTGTCCATAACTTGCTTAATTCTTAACCAAATGGGGCATATTATATATCATTTCAGAGCCCAAGAGTCTAGTTTCTGACATCCCCAAATTTTAAAATTTTTGAGCAGCGGTCATTCTCAAGGGAGAATCCCAAGCGAAAATCAACGCACATATTCCCAAGTGAGGACCCCATGCAGAACCAGAACATATCAGAGATGTACACAGTCAGTCTCGAGGGAGGACCCCAAGCAGACATCAGTGCACGTGCAATCAATGGCCAAAGATAATTTACAAAAATCGCATCAGAACAAAACATATCATATTATCATATAGCTCTATATGAATGCATCTATACAAAGCATTGATGCTCTCCGGCAAGTATACCGATCGCACAAGTAATAAAATGATAAGTAAAGTTCGTCTCCACAGGGATTGGGATCGAATATCAAATAAATTTTCTCTTTAAAATTGAAAGAGTTCAAAGAGGTTGTGACAAATATTGTCAAAATGGGTAAAATTGAATTCTGAAAATAAAAGACTTATTTTTGTATTTTTGGTTTGTTAAATAAAACAATAAAAATGAAAATTGTTTTGTAAAGAATATGAGAAAAATATTGTAGCCAGGGTTCATTCACCAAATGATCCCCGCTTTTTACTCCGGATTGATTTACAATAATTATTTATATAATCACTCAGATAAATTATCATCTAAAAAGAGTTAATAGTTAACCCTCAATCCCTTGCAGGGTTAACCCTTTAATCCCATGAGAAACCCCAATTCCTTGCAATGTTTCTCATGGGATCAAGCAGTGGGCGCGATAATTTAAGCATCTGCAATCGTATACACGTCTATTCCTAGCACGGATACAAATTGTTATCTTACCCCCTTTCGAGATCAAAACCCTAATATTCCTATCTAGGGTTTTGATCCTCAGAATATCCCCAACTATCAGATTGATCAACTCTAACAAAGGGAATATAAAATTCGCACAGAGTAAAGATAAAGATAATTATATAAATCAAAAACCACAAATCAATCCTTCGTATCAAGGGTTCACATATGGATTGTGACCTTGACTACAATAAAAAGATCTAGCTAATCAACATAATGATTGCTGATCTAAAATTTAACATAAACTAAATAAAAGATAATGAAATACTAGAGAGGAGATGAAGAACGAAGAACACCTCCAGTCTCTCCTCCTTGCCTCTCCAGATCTGCCTCCAGTTTCTGTATGTGTCGCTGAATGAGAATGTCTGCCCTTGACCTAATCGCATAATCTCTTTTTATAATACTTTATTTTCTTTTCCAAAAGTGCCCCTCAGAAACACGGTAGATCTGTCCCGCAAACCGGCGCCAGTTTGCGCCACGCCACTGCCTGATCTGAAAAGTCGGGACTCAAAGTTCGTAACACGGCGCCAGTGGGCGCCATAGGGGCGCCTCTCCTTCTCTCCTCCTTGGCGCTAGTTGGCGCCAATTCTTCACTAAATGGGCGCTAGGTAGCGCCATTCTTTCACCCATTTTGGGCGCTGCCTAGCGCCACTTTTCTTCTTGTTGTTGGCGCCGGTTTGCGCCATTTTGGTGCTGCTTGGGCGCTAGGTTGCGCCAAGGTTCTGTGTTATGGCGTTATGTGGCGCCACTTTGGTGCTACTTAGCGCCACTTTGGTGCCTTCGCTGCAAAGTTCGTAAATTGGCGCGGGTTTGCGTCAGTGTGGTGGCGGTCCGCGCCATGCTTCTGGGACTTGTAGTGTGCTGCACCCGTGTAGAATTGCATTAACAGGCTTTTTATAATTCTTCACTTATTTTTCCTGTAAGAATACAATTAAAAGGTGAATATTATTGATATACAAAGAATCAATATAATTAGCAAATATGTATTTAAATTTCTCTCTTATGACTCTATTCTTATCAATTTAAACAAAGAAAAACCACACTTGCCAGAGGCACATCAAGCATCAAATACAATCATACAATCCAACCATAGTCCACTAACCATGGTGGAGCACTCAAGTAGGAAAAGACTCATTAAACATAGAGCTTACCTTATACAAGCTTCACTAAATGCTTACTTGTTTAGTAAGAAAGCTAAAACTCCCCTTCCAATGTTTAATCCACAATCGCAGAGTCTCTAGATATAGACCTAGAGGAGGAATTATTGTCAAATATTTGTTCAATAGATCAATCGGTAAGTATAATTTCAAGATATTCACACTTGTGTGATTCCTTTACTTTACATATATGACATACCAATTGATTTAATGTCATTTCTCTTTATCATAATCTTACTTCACATATTAATATACCAATTACATGTCAATAACAAGTCATTACTAATCCTTTCAAAACTTAACATATATGACTATAATTAGGTGATTACTTGTGCAAGCAACCACATGGTTTCACTTACATACCTACACTAGGAGAAAGGGTGTATCCTAGGTACCAATTGATAATTAACAAAGTCTCTAAGCCCACAAATGCTTATATATGACCGAAGCCATAGGCCTACGCACCATTTTCCTTTCACACCTCTATTCATCATAACTTAACCTATTAGCTTAGACAATGTGCAAGGACACACCTTACAACTTGCATAATCTCAAAGTGACCTAGGGCTCTCATTAGCCCCTATCACTAGTTATATACTTCATTTACTTGATTCATACGCAATTGTGCAACTGTGACCATAAAGGTCCATTTAGGGTTCAAACATAGGTTATTCAATTCACTTAATTAAGTCCACTTATCAAACTTATAGTTCAAACGACCCTAAAACACAATTATATCTTCATTAAGCCCGAGGGCCATGTACTTAGGGTTGAACTATACTACTTTAACTTAGCCCACAGTTAGTTGCTATAGCAATTAAACAATTAAAACTCAACTCTTGTCTAATTTTCCCACACAAGACCGTGTCATGCCCATAGGAGGGCCAAAGTCCATTTCATACTTTATTATGTTCTAACTACATTGAAGAATGTTTATTATTTATAACTCCCCAACCATAATCATAATTAGAGTCATTAAACTCTTATGAAATATTAATCCCACAACTTAACCTTTAGGCACTTAACACTTTTCTTTAACTTTTACCAAAAAAAAAAAAACACTTTTCTTTAGCATTCCATGACCAATAATTCATCGGATCCTCAATTCACCATTTAACTTTTTGACTCTTAGCATTATTCATTATCATCATATTCATAGTTACGATCATTAAGCCCACTTTCATATATAAGGCTAAAGGATAACACTAAGCATATTACATAGTTCAAGAAAACAAATATAATCAAGGTATTATCTCGCATATATATATATATATATATATATATATATATATATATATATATATATATAGGGTTTATCATTTATCATTTAACATGACAACATAAAATTTCCTACACACGCAACATTTTGTGGGGCCCGCAGAAAAAAGAAAAAAGAAAACTCTGGCACGCAAAACGAATCTCTATAACATAACACAATCACTTTTCCTACAACATAACTCTTATAAAACCCATATATATATATATATATATATATATATATATATCACAAGACACCAAGGTACCACCAAAGTCTCATTCAAAAAATACAATTTTTCCCTACAAAAGGGCCAAGAAAGCCAAGAGCATGTAATAGGCATACAAAGGGATTTTCCAACAAGTGTCAATGGATTCTTACATTGAACCTCAACAACCAATATGGTAATTTTCCTTCCATCAATCAATGAAGATTAACACAATTCCAAGTCCCTTTTCCACCATATAGGCTGAAGGCACACCTAGGCAAGTCAAGAAGGATTTTTAAACTTTCATGCAACATTGACATGATTTATCCCATCTAAATCAATTTCACAACTCACCATAAGTCTATTAGATCCATCATATGAGTTTAACATAAAAAATCCCCAAAATCATAGGTTGGCTGAAAATAATATATAGTGTTTCCAAACCATTTTCAAATTTCCAACAAACCCAAACTTGCATTCATACTATATAACCATAATCTTTCATAAACACACCATTACACTATCAAATTCAATTTTCACAATCCATGGCTTTCCCCCCAATATATCCATGAACAGAGAATCATGGAACCAAGCATTAAAACCATAGGAATTAAGCTATCTTACCTTAAATGGCTTCTATATAAACAATGCTTCAAGTTTCAAGCTTCAAATCATTCAAAATCATGAAAACTTCCTCACTTTGTGAACAGTAATTCGTGATTGTTCAAGTTTCGTGTCCTCGGTTTTGCCATTGTTGGTTCCACCATGTCCCATGGGGGATGATTTATATGCATGATGTGATTTTCATGTATTATTTTGATAAATGCTGTTGAGCTGTTATATGCGTGTGCCTTTATGATATGCATGTGGTGTTCCACCTATACGGTAAGCCTGAGTATGTGGTACATACAAGAGGGTGAGGCTGTGGGTGATGTGCAAGCGATGTTCCTTGTACTAACTGTAGGTAATAGACGTATTCCTGCATTTCTTTGGCCAGTAGAATAGTGATAACACACATGGCATGATTATCTGTTGCATTGCATTGAGTTTCAGAACTTATATTGTTAAACTATTTTTAGAACTTATATTGCACATGTAAGTGAGCTTCGGGTGGAAGATCCTTGAGGACTCCTTGTCTTACTGAGATTTCTTTTTAGAGATCTCACCCCACGTTTGGGGCACCATTTTCAGGTTCAGGTAATACCGGGGTTGAGACCTCCAGCGGCAGGAGGCCGGAGCTTAGCTGATATTGCTGTTTATAAGCTGACATATTTGGATGTTGGGTTATATCTGCTGATGATATGCTATTAGCTTGTTATTATTATGTTGCCATTGTTGAGATTATGCTTGGCTATGTTGCCTTATTTGGTGAGCATGAGAATTGTCCGTGCCACATTGATTGACTATGTCTTGTTTGAGATTTGAGTTGTAATAATGTATCAGGATTATGTTCGGACTACGTGTTGTAGTTCCATGATTTTAGATACTCACTGTTATTATATATTGAGGTATTTCAGTTAGAAGTATTCTTACAATTTACATACAGTCAGTGTTATGGAAAATGAATTAAGTAATCAAATTGGTTAAGAATAATGACGTCATAATTGAACAGAAAAAGATATTCCGCATTTTTAATTAAGCGTGACTTAATACGATGACATGTTAACAAACCGGATGCATACGGGATGTTACAGTCACCTTAAATTGTTCATAACTTGCTCGATTCTTAACCAAATGGGGCAAATTATATATCATTTTAAAGCCCCAAGAGTCTAGTTTCTTGCCCCCAAATTTTAAAATTTTTGAGCAGCAAAATATTCTTTATTCTGTGTCGAATTGAGTCTGTTTGAACTTTATTTTGCTTGCTGTCAAGGCTGTTCCGCAAGCAGGGGCAGGAATAACCTTTAAGAGAGGGGGAATGGTCTTCCCAGAGAGGGGGAACAACCTTCCCTGAGTGGGAACAACTTTGGGGCACATGAACAACAACAGTTTCGGAGTCAAAAAGTAAGAATTTCACACCATGTTAGCTTATAGGGGCTTCATGGTTGATGATGTTAGCACATATAAGATATTTCCACATCATTAATAAGTTGCAATTACGTATGTGAATTATTTATATCCAGAATCAATATTTATTCAACAAAGTAAAAAGCAAAGAAAAACATTTTTAACTGTAAATTCTAATTCAATTAGTGTGATTGAAACTATGCTGAATATCATATGCAATGTTAACAAACTGGTTCTATAATGGGGTATTACAGTTTTCCCTTCCCAACTCATTGTTAGAAACTAAATTAATTTGCCTATTTTACCCTTATTAGAAAATGGAAATAGACACATGACAAGAAAAAATTAAAAGAATAAATAAGACCAAATATTTTAAAAATTTACAATGCTTATAGAAAAGATTAAAAATAACAAAATGAAAACAAAAGAAAAAAATCAAATATGTATAAATCAAAAAGAAGAAAATAGACTCAAGACCAAAAATAAATAAAATAAGACCAAATATGTTAGAAACTTATAATAATTGCAGAAAAGGCTAAAACTAAAAATTGTTTAAAAAGGAAAATAAACAAAAGACAGAAAGAAATAAGACTAAATATGTATAAACAAAGAGAAAAAAATATAGAGGACAAAAAATAGAAGAATAAACAACATCAAATGTGTTGGAAATTCACAACAATGATTTATTTTTCTTTTATTTTCTTTTTCTCTTATTTTATTTATTTATTTTAATAGTGATAAAAAAGACTAAAAGTGAAAAAAAAAAAGATCAAACATATCTAAATAAAAAAAAATGTTTGAAGACAAAAAATAAGAAAATATAGAAGAAAAAATAAAACCAAGCATGTTAAAAAATACATATAAGTGAAATGACTCATAAAATCTAACATATTAAGGTTTTGAGTTGGGATAAGATGTGATGCTTAATCCACTTACTATGGTTTGTCGCTTAATCTATTGATATGTAACTAATAGTCTTTTGGTTCTCTGGCTACATAATAGTATAATCAAAGCAAATGGCTGATTAGCATATGCCAACTAAGTAACTGATTAGGCTGAGTATTTGGATACGTTGATTGGTGTTTGAATTTATCATTCTGATCTCATATTCTAGAACTAAGACTTGTCCATTATTGATATATGGATGCTAGCCTCCTTTTTTTTGGCTCCCGCATAATAGTGTTATGAGAGTCAATGATTGAATATGCCAACCAAGTAATTAGTTTGTCTGAATATTTGGCTACGATGGGTGGTATTTAAGTTTGTATCATCTCAAACCCATTCTAAATCCTAAATTTGCCAACTCTTAAACCTTGTTGCAAATTTAACAGTGAGTAATAAAGTCCCATATTAAAAAGAAATATATTAAATAAAAATCATATAAATGAAAATACTATAAACCTAATGCCTTATTTTTAAAGGTGAAATTAATATTATTTTAAAATATATTTAGCTAACTGTAACTCTCATGTACAATGGGTAATTGTTATACAATATGCCTTTAGATTAAATTTTAAATATCATTTAATGAATTGCAAAATCAAAACTCAATTATTCTCATAGAATTTCTTCTTTTCAAGCATGGGTGATGAGCGGTTTGAGCTAGGTTTGTATTTCTTCGAGGGTAAAGTATCACACTATACGAGTGTTCAAGGAGGCAATTATATGAAACAAAACTCTAGATTAGTGTTATCTCAAGTATGATTAAGAGCCTATTAGACGCCTCTTTTTTTTTAAAGATAAAAGTTACTTTCAAACTAAAGTTAAAAAAAAAAAATTAAAAAAAGAAGCTAAAAACTGTTAGTAATTATATGAAGTTATTTTGATGATTTTGAAGGATAGAAGATAAAATAATTTCTTATTAAGATGCATTATTAGGAAGGATAAAATTTATAAATATAAATTTAGAATAAATGTAAAATTATAAAATAAACATGATGAGTCAAAAAAGTTGACATATATTTTTTAAAAAAGAGCTCCTCGTAGGAGCTTTTAATTTTTTTCTTCATTATTAATCTTTTTATAATAAACATTTTTATAAAGATATATTTGGCTAAATTTATGCTTTTAGGGATAAAAGAAGCTTAAAAATGGACATACCAAATAGCTCAAAAAAAAAAAAAAACACCAAATAGACAATAAAAGAGATAATGTGTAAGGATAACCACTAGGTTAGCCCAGTGGTGTGGGGTATGTGTATTAGGAGTGTGTAGTGTAGGGTGTTATGTTCAATTCCTTGTAACCTCAAAAATAAAAAATAATAATGTGTAAGGATATAATGGCTTTGAAAAACTCATAAAAATATATGATTAAGATGTTTGTTTGAAGAGGAGTATATTAAGTAAAAGAATATTTCTTAATAATATGAAAGAGAAAAAGCGTAATTGTTTTATTCACTACTTCACTCGTGTACATGAGGAATTGAATCACTATCGTGTACCAAGAATGAGTTGTGTAGAGGAATGA
>JAVKPL010011470.1:0-49942 GCA_032173675.1 Gastrolobium villosum | reverse complement strand
AGGAAAGAAAAATATGACATGGACTGTGAAAAATATGTAGATTAAGAATATATGATCAGAATTTTTATCGGGATGAAAGTTAGATCGCGTGTGGGACCCGCGTGACCAAAACCCACTTGAGCCCGCCTCCCTCCTTTTTTTCTTCTTTCTTTTTCTTCTTCTCTCTCGCGCATCACTGCCATATGAACCCCAAAACCACCATTTCTCTCCTTTGACCATTTCTTCATTTCTCCACCAAATCACTTGATTTTGGTGTTGAAATCTATTGTAAACAACCTTCTAGATCCATTGGTAACACTTAGAAGCCATGAAACCACCTCCATTGCTGCGTTTTTGGACTGTACAGATCCGAACCATGTTGGGTTTTGGAGTTTTCTTGGGGTTTTGATCTTCTAATGGTTTAGTGAAGCCTTGGTGGTGATCATACAACACATTGTGAGTATATTTGTGGTATTTTGATGGTTGATTTCATAGATCTAGAAATTTATGTTCAAACCTTTGATTCTAGATGTGTGATGATAGAGAGCTCAAATGGAAAAATGCTATTAGATGAAAATGCCTTAGAATGATGCATAAAAGCTAGAAATGCTATGATAAATTTTGGTGAAAAAGTTAGGTTTTTAACTTAGGAAAAATTTGTGGAAATTTCATGAAAATGGGTAAGTGATGTAATTGAATAATTGAATGGTGGACCATTGGTATAGGTTGATAATATGATTACATGATTAGTATGAGTGTTAAAATGAATTGAAAACCTTGTAGAACCAATCTTTGAGGAATTCGAACCATAGAGTGGTTTGGAGGAAAAATGATGTAAAGGTTGTGAATTTGAAGTTGAACATGATATAAAATGATGTTTAATTGGATAATGGTATAGTGTGGTATAGTGGAATGAGAAGAAAGAATGTGTGATTCATGAGGTATGTGGTAATTTGAGTTATAAAAGAGATTAAAGTTAAATGAATGAGTATTTGAGATAAATGATTGAATTTTAAATGATTTGATAATCATGTTGTGGATTATCTAGGTTGCCTCTGTTGGACGCTTTGGAAGCGGGTAAGCTTGGAGCTTACGTTTGGAGCATGGGCTCGGTATTGAGGTAACCTTTGGAACTGGGGTTTAGCCCTTGTGTGCTCCACCACACCTAGTGGAAGGTTGTGGTTGGATTATGTGGTTATGACATTGTGTGATTGTGTGCTTGTATGCATATTGCTTGATTTTATGAAAATTGTTTGGTCACTGGCCAGTTGACGTGTGTTGGAGTTTGGACATCCGCTGGGTTCGTCCTTGTGAGAATGCCAGTCGGGTTTTGCCGTGGAGTCGACTCTGGGAGCGGCGCCAGGATGATCCAAACGGGGGACGTCCGCCGGATAGGGCTCATGAGGAGTTCCGGTTGGGTATTGCCATGGAGTCTGCTCAACCATGGGAGAGGCGCCAGGACTGTCTCGGGAGTTATATGATGGAGTCCTTGAACATGAATCCATGAGTGGATGTTCTCGGGTTGTCTCCAGTTGATGGGTGATATTGTATTACATGCATATTATATGATGTTGTATTTGCACATTGAGTGAGCCATGGGGTGGAGAAACCTCCAGGGCCCTTGGTTTACTGAGATATATTTATATATCTCACCCCGTGTTGTGGGGCATCATTTCAGGTTAGGTTGAGCCTGGAAGAGTGGAGCATGAGGTGCATGTTGGAGGCACCACGTGATGAGCATTGGATAGGGACACATCTTGCATATGATGTATGCTTTAGACTTAGGTCATGAATCTATGCATGTTGAAAATGCCATGCTTGTAAGTTCATGAATACATGTTAGATTCTTCAATATGATGTATATGTAGGACTTTTGTATATGTTGTATATTTGAGTGAGCATGGGACTTGTCCATGGCCACATTCATTGTAATTGAAGCCTTGGCAAAGATGTTGTAAAATGGACCATATTTGATGTGAAATGGTCATTATATTAAAGACTATGTAAATGATGCTTTAATGAATGGAAATGCATGTTTGAAGGGCCTAGTGCCTAGATCAGAGTATGTTTAAGTGTTGGGTGGAGTATCAAGGGGTTAGGGATGGATTACACAACCCTTTTTGGGGCTTAAAATGCTGTAATCTGTCATTTTGCTGCATAGTAATCGATTACCCAAGCATGGTAATCGATTACCATGCAACAGGGGACGAAAAATCAGCTACTGTCTTCACTGGTAATCGATTACTGAGGCTTGGTAATCGATTACCATGTGAGGTAATCGATTACCCAAGCTTGGTAATCGATTACCAGAGCAGAGGAGGTCAAAATTTGGCTACTGCCTCATTTTTGACAGGTGGTAATCGATTACCACCCACTGGTAATCGATTACCACAGTGCAATTTTTGAAAATTCAGGTTTTCTTGACTTAAAGAAAGGGGCATAACTTGTTGGGTAGAACTCCAAATGATTCGCGGTTTGAAACCACGCGTAGCTTATGTAAAGGGCTAGAACTTGGTAAGAAATGATAATAAGTTGATGGATTTAAAATGAGTTGAATAAAAAGAAAAGTTTAGTGTTGTTGTTAAGCTAGATGCTTCCGCGTATTGCATTTACAATTATAGCGTTGTTTTAATTGATTACGGAAAAGGTTATGGATATGAAAAGGAATAAGAGAAAAAGATAAAAGGAAAAAGTTTGCCCGTAATTTAATTAATCCAACTACTGTGATTGTAACTGCGCTTAATATCATAATCAATGTTAACAATACCGGTACGAAACGGGCTGTTACACGATGCATGTAAGGTGTAAAAACAAAAATTTTACTGCGAAAACATACATGCACACATGGATACATGCTTTAAGACAGCATGATATTACCTTGTTTTTGGCCTGATCAGTCAGGGAGATCAGTTGTCAAGTCTGAAGGGTTCAAACCCTCTAATGGTGATCCACACCACCGTTCGTCAATGATGCAAGAACTCCTTCTTGAAAGCCACCAGATGATCACCACAATGAGGCTTGCTATGCGCACAAGTGGTGAAGGTGGAGGCTAGGTATTCTGTTTGTAAAGGTGTAGTGAACTACCCTACAGAATGGTGCATGAGATGAAGGAGTGTAGGCTAGGTTTTCTCAAAACCCTAAGGAGAGGAAACATGTGTTGTTGTGTGCACACCTTGGAGGAAGAGAGAATGATAATTAAAATGAAATTATCCCTTCAAAACTATTTGAAAGTGGCGCATGAATAAGGGGAGGATAAGGTGGAGTTGTTGCAAAACAAATCTTGCCAACAACCTCCAATCTTATCCTCATGAAACTAAGTTCAAAACAATTCAAAATTAGATTCATAAACTATCATATAGTATGTATTTCATGCGCATAATTCAGCCCTAAAAGGGGTCCAAATATGTTGAGTAGTTGCATTCAAAATTTGAACCAACTCACCCACTTATTCTCTCAACTACCAAATCTGTGATGATTGGAGCTTTGTTTTAAGTGACAAAAATATGATGAATTCTTATCACCTTTTGTTATGAGTGTGCGCCAAATGTTCCAAAATTCTTTCAAAATTCAAATTTCAAATTTTCAAAATTCAAATTCGAAATTCAAATATTTGATTACTAATTTAACTTTCAATTAAATTTCAAATTTCAGTTTCAATGGCTTCGAAATTTCTTCAAATCCAAGCCCATTACTAAGCTTCATGCACCATCCACCCATTTAGGTGGGCTTCCAAACAGGTTCTTGGGCTAACAACCATTATGAGGTCCAATACCTTTAAAGCTAGTTCATCATGACTACAAGGTGTTAGTGTGTGACCCATTAGGTCCAACTTAGCTTCTGACATAACTGGGCTTGGGCCCAACAAGCCCACAACCCAATTAATGACAAAACAGAGCACTAGCAATGCTTTGTTGCCCCAGAACTAGTCAGATTAATGACTTGATCATCCTATTGCACATATTTGGTTACCGTATGTATTTCCCTTCGTCTCGGTTATCTTCCCATTAACCTAGGGTAAGGAAATGTATCAACCCCTGCGGTTTAGGGTAAGCTTTATTCGAAATAGGGAATCTTCAATTTACTGACTCTAAAGGCAGATCATCTCATGATCTCTTTTACTATGCATAGATTCCCGAGTCCCTGTAAATGTTATCCCGATTTCTCCGGTTTACAGATAACCTAATCTCTCACAGAGATTTGACGAATTCCTTCAGCTTATTACCCTAGCCCTGTGCCCTTTAAGGACACGCCCAACAGTATACCTATGAGTCTCCATGTTTCAGGCAGACGAGGCATACAATCAAAACATGCCTTCAAGAACACAGTCTAGGTAATAACTTCTGGTCTAAGGAAAGACATACCCAAACATAAAGAGATTACTCTAATGACACCATTTGTGAGATTTCCTCATAGAGTCTCTTTTTGGGTATGTTCAGTGCGAGCTATACTCTTATAGGTCCACCCACGACTTTAGCTAATATATCTTCATATCTGTAGCTCATGAGGTCTTTACCTTGTATCCATATACAAGTAGATAATTCGTACTAGTCTTACCCGAGATCACTGATCCCCATACTCAGTGTCCCTAGACTAGGAACATATAATTAGGAATAGTCATGCAATATCCTTGAATCCTCATGATCGTGATCTCATCACAGATACTCAAGAGATACCTGTTCTATTCCAAGGGGTTTATCCAGTTCGTTCATATAATATTAACAATAATATCGAGACACAATATGAAACTGAATAAATAGTGCTTTCATTTATTTGCGACAAACAAAGTTCTACATCTAGTGTCCTTTATTTAATCAAAAGATTGTCTCTAGGACACCCATATACTAACACGTGTTTCAAAAGTTATTGATTTTTAGTTCCTATATTGTGGAATGTAATGTTTCTGAAAGCTTGGAAATTTTGTAATCTTTTGATAGTCACAACACTTAATAACAAGTCTTAGATTTTCTACTCAACATAAGATCCAATTGTTAGGGCAGTGCTAGCGGGTACTATAAGTAAACATATCATGAATGATTTATTACATTGAGTTTGTATGTGTTGATTCTGTTAAAAGGATAGAACTCAGCAAGACTAAAATCACTCTCATTGAACCCGACAAGTGAGGGTTGAGATGAGGGTAATCCTTGTAAGTAGCCTTATTATTGCATATTTGTAAAGAGACGGTCTCTTGGATTTGAATCCATGACATTTCAGTCACAAAGAAGCAACTTTACCAATTCTACATGCTTGCCTTCTTTTAGAACTCAGTGAGACTAACATTCAAAAATAGGGAGGTAAATGAATTGGATGTAGAGTCTTAGACTGGTTCCCATAGTTTGTGAGCAATATCTTCAAGAACATGATAAACATGGTATAATGTGTACACAAATGATAGTGTAACTCAATGATTAAGTTTTTGGCTTGCATATCTAATTTCTAAGCTGAGAGTAGGACATTGTAAATGAGAAATGGGCGCCAAAGGCTATGAAGTTTTTCTGTGGGCTCACTGCTCTCCTAACTTTTCATAATGGTATATACTATGGGTAACTTTTTGTTGTAACTTTTCAGTGACTTTTGATTTATTTTTTCCTTTTCATTCCGTGTTGTTAATGGTTGTCAAAAGCGGATGATTCACAACATCAATTGTATGATTTGATTTGTGTCAATGGGTGAACGATTCAGATCAACGATTGAATCGCTGGCTGACCTTAATTGCACCATGAATTTTTAGTATTGCATGATCCTGGGCAGAAAATAATGTACGAAGATTGCATTGCCATTGTAATTATCTAGGTAATGCGGGTCACGATATCCGGTTGTGTATGACCCAATGCGACCCGAAGGTCAAAGACACATGATTTTTTTTTAAAATAAAGGGTAAAGTAGAACAGTGTGTTTTGGCCTTGATGTATATTCAAATCACACTCGTGATACCATTATCAACAACACTATTTTTTAAGTGTGGGATTCTGATACCCAAGAAAGCTTATTTTTCTATTTCTCTTTCTCTGAAATAAAGTCTTGACTCTCCCAAAGACCATAGTACTTTTGGACTTGGTTACTTATGTGTTATGAGTTTTTTTATTTATTATCTTATATTTGAATTGATGGCGACACTCAATTATGACTTTCTGACTTAAGACTTTCTTTTTTTATTCGTACATTGAGCAGTGTACATAATACATTATTTATGTGATATATTTCAAACTATTTTTTATTGTGTTTCTGAATCTTACGATTTGATATGATTTCTAATTCATGATTCAAAAGTAACTTGGCGATTCATGATTTGAATTGTGATTTGATAACCTTGGTGTGTCCTTTTATTATATTAAAGTAAATCACATGATTCCATGTTTTTCCTTTATGTATATTTATTTACCTTTTTTTTGGGCGCAGAAGCAGTGCAAGAAGCGAGGAACAATCACCAGGAAGTGAGGGACAATCACCAGGAAGCAGCTGTCTTTGTAAGTATGCATGCTTCACATATGTTGTTTGCTATTTTAATCAATTAAAACAACACTATAATTGTAAATGCAATTCGCGGAATCAATCAGTTTACTAACATCTCTAATCTTTCTTTTTACTCAACCCATTTAAACTTATCATGTTACTCTCACATCTTACCATGTTTAGTCTTATACCTTAGCTACGCGTGGTTTCAAACCACGCACCATTTGGAGTTCTACAGACTAAGTTAAGCCCTTTCTTTTAGTCTAGAAAAACATGATTTTCAACATTTTCACTATGGTAATCGATTACCAGGGGGGTGGTAATCGATTACCAAGGTACCAAAATGAGGCAGTAGCCAATTTTTCAATCCCTTGTTCTCTAGTAATCGATTACCAAGCTTTGGTAATCGATTACTGCACTAGGTAATCGATTACCAAGGCTCTGGTAATCGATTACCAGACAGACAGTAGCCAGAATTTCGTCCCCTCTTGCATGGTAATCGATTACCATGCTTGGGTAATCGATTACTATGCCTCAAAAATGACAGATGACAGTTTTTTCAGTTCAAAATGAGTGGTGTAATCCAATCCTAACACCTTAATACTTCACACCAACCATACATATACCCTAATGTAGGCTCTAGGCCCTTTCATCATACATAATCTAATACCAATATATCATTTACCTCCTTCACCAAATATGTTGCCATTTACACATCATATGGCTCATTTTACATCATAAATGTTCAGTGCCTCAAAATACATTAGGTGTGGCCATGGACAAGTCTCATGCTCACCAAAATAACAATAGAAACTAAAGGCATGAATATACATAAATTTTGTAGTACTCAACATATAGTCATGAGCATACAAGGCATGGCATTTTCAACATGCACAAGTTCATGATCTAAAGCCAAAGCATTAACAATATGCAAGGTGTATCCCAATCGAATCCTCTAACATGCTGTGCCTCTCGTATGCACCTCATGCTCCACTCCTCCAGGCTCAACCTAACCTGAAATGATGCCCCCAAACACGCGGTGAGATATACAAATATATCTCAGTAAACCAAGGGCCCTGAAGGCTTCTCCACCCCATGGCTCACTCAATGTGCAACAATAACATTATGTAAAATGCATGACATACAATATCACAAACAACTGGAGACAAACCGAGAACATCCACAATTGGATTACGTTCAAGGACTCCATCTTATAACTCCCGAGACCTTCCTGGCGCCTCTCCCATGGTTGAGAAGACACCATGGCAAAACCCAACTGGAACTCCTCATGAGCCCTATCCAGCGGAAGTCCCACGTTTGGATCATCCTGGTGTCGCTCCCAAAGTCGACCCCACGGCAAAACCCAACTGGAATTCCCAGCGGAATTATCCAGCGGATGTCCAAACCAACACACGTCAACTGGCCAGTGACCAAACAATTTCACACTTAACATGCAATAAAGCATGAAACACATAATCACACAATGTCCAATGACACAAAATCCAACCACAGCCTTCCACTAGGTGTGGTGGAGCACACAAGGGACTAAACCCCAGTTCCAAAGGTTACCTCAACACCGAGCCAATGCTCCATACGTAAGCTCCAAGCTTAATCCGCTCCCATAGCGTCCAAGAGTGGCAACCTATATTGATCAACAACAATGATCCACCATCAATCACATTTAATCAATTATCTGTAATGCTAACCAACATAACCACTTAAGCCTAAGGCTATTTTCCATACCATTTTACTTCAATCTCTTTTATAGATCAATTTACCAAATACATCATGCATCACACATTCCTTCTTCTCATTACACCATATCACACTATACCATCATCCATTTAAACATCATTTTCAATCATTCAACCTCAACTACATCATTTTTGCATCATTTTTCCTCACTTTTCTTCCTAATTCGGATTCTTCAAAAGTATGCCCCAAGGCTTTTTCAATTCAATTTAACACTCTCATTCATCATATAATCATATTAACACATCATGCAACAACTTATCAATCCATTTCTTACATAATTCATTTTTCACAAATCTTAGGCATCATTCAAAAATCCTAAGTTATGAGCATTTTTCACCAATAATTTTTATTGCATTTCTAGCTCAAATACATCATTCTAAGACATAATCATCTAATGCACATTTTCCATTTGAGCTCTCTAACATCACACATCTAAGATTAAAGACTTAGAGTTCATATTTCTAGATCTACAAAATCAACCGTAAAAACACTACAAATATACTCACAATCTACGGTAGACACTCCACCAAGGCTCCACCAAGCAAGGGAAGATCCAAAAACTTCAAAAACACCAAGAAATACCATTACTTGGATCTGAGTTTGCTCCTAAACGCACCAAGGAGATGATTTCAAGGCTTGGGAGTATCACCAATGGCTTTAGAAGGTGGTTTACAATAAATTTCAACACCAAAATCAAAGGATTTGGTTGAGAATAGCATAAATGGTGAAATGAGAGGAAATGGGTGAGTTTTGTCCAAGTGAAGGAGAAGGCCACGGGAAGAAAGAAAGAAAAAGGGAAGAGAGAGGGCGTGACCAAGTGGGTTTTGGTGCCGCGGGTCCCACACGCGATCTAAGTTTAACCCCAACACTAATTCTGATTACAAATTCTTAATCTACTTATTTTTCTGGTTCATGACATATTTTTATTTCCTAAAAATATTGATAAAAATTTCACACTTATCGGTACACTCATACCGCAGTACTTTAAACTAAAAAGTCACTATTCATCAATTTTTCACAAATTTGCCTCTTCACTCAATTTTTCGCCCTGAGTTCGTTTCCGGCATTATTTTTGTCATATAAAATCTCCAACTCAATATTTATGCCTAAGAATACGTTTTTGGCAAATTACCATTTTGCCCTCGGTACTCATTTTGACCTCAATTTCAGGATTTTCACTAATCCTTCCCTTTTAACCCACATTTTATCAAATAAATTCACATTTGAATTTATGAGGTGTTATATTCACCCCACCTTTTTGGAATTTTGTCCGCAAAATCAACTATGCACATATGCTAACTCAGGACACAGACTGAAAATCTCAGTCTCCCGTCCCCAAGTAGCTTCATCAAGTGTGCGGGATTCAAACTAAATGTTTACATTTCAATCTTTTGGCTTTTCAGCCACATTTCACAATGGCCTTGCATTTCAAGGGCCCAATGGGAGACATCAAGTCCTCCCCAATTTCAATATCATCCGGTGCCACCACATGTGAACAGCCGGAGCGCACGTCGCAGTTGCGCACTTTCTCTGCTTTACCAAGCCAATTGCTTATCACAAGTCAGGCTACCCAACATATATAGCCCATATTTCTCTTGGCGGGTTGTCCTACCTAGTTAACATATCAACAACTATACCCATAGGGTCATACCATGTTCTGTTCAATCTGTGCCACACAGGCAACTATCACTTTCTGACACATTACAGCCACAATTATCCCTCTCTGATTTTTATTTCTACGAAGTATGTACTCTTGTCATCAATCTTTCCACATTTCTTATTCCACACTAAACGTTATTATGGAATCTCGACAGCCCCTCAGTGCAATTCACCGAGTCTATCATCTAGTTCACGCTCACTATACTTTTATTTTCTGAGGAAATAATCCCCATTTTTGGCATTTAGCCACAACTCGTATATACACATTTTTCTTTTCTCATGTTCTTAACCTACAACGTGCAAAATTCACTTCTGCACTTTATCCTAAAACAAGCACCATCTCTGTGCTCAACTGCCAATCTAACCTTACAAGTTTACCACTTTCACCAAAACACAATGGCGAATCACTTCCTCGAGACATTTGACTGGAACCCAATGGACCACACATTACAATTTATACATTACATCGGCCATTTCAAAGCCTTCAACCACGAATTCACTTATAAAGTTCCATATACTATATCATACTTACAATTTCAACTAATCATCTCAAACTTGACACATAGTTCATCATTGATTTCTCCAATTAAAGGCAACATGCCCAAGATTTCCACTAACAATTTTCTTTAATTACTGTTCCATACTCATTTTATCAATTCCACATGTGTTTCATTCCATACACATCACCTTCATCATCCTTTAATTCAACCAGTATGTATCATTCCAAGGTCACATATCATCTCTCTCTCTCATACCTGTCCCATCATATAGGGGTTTTCAAAACCTAGTTATCATGCCACAAGGACTAAATCCATCATTGTCATTACTTTCATAATTTCATATCGGCTGGTATACAAGTCTCTCAGACTATTCAAAGTACTACTAGCACCCTCAATCATATATCTTGGTACCTAACCAAGAACAACATCAACATTGTGCATTTTCAACACATCTCTCACTATAATTTACATCTATACAACTCCATCAGTAACTCTACCACCGGGGCAGAGATATCAACCTTTATTTCACCAAATACCATCCTATTTAACAGCTAGTACCACACCTTCTTACTTAACTACATCACAACTAATCACTTATTAAAATCGTTGGCCACTTTGGCCACCAACTTAGTTTAACATCTCGCCATCACAAGCCTTCCTAGCAGACCTTGACTCAACCCATCAGTACTAATCAATTTTCCATTCCCTTCTCATAGGGTGATAATCCAACGATTCATTTCACAATTTCCGTAAAACCACAATTCCATACTACCACACTTAGTATACGCACATGCACGTCTCCGAGTGCTGACATTCATAATTCAAACTACCATCTCATGGCACCTCACATTTTTCATCATATTTGACATATTACTGTTCACTTACAGTTATCCAAATTCACCTCTTGCGTTCCTCACAAGATACAATCCTCTAATGCAATGGGTAAAAACATCCTTAGGTTTAACCCCTCGAGCTCTTGCTGTCCTAAGGGCCCCAGGTGCAATGCCCCACCAATCAGAGAATCTGTCCTTATAATTCACGCAAGAAGAGGTAACATGCCATCGGCTGTACTAACAGTCCCACTAACACGAGGTACTACCTCACACCACATTACTTATACAAGGTAATAATAATCTCCGGGAACATACTCCATACGGAGATAGCCATATACTCCGGGCATATAAGCCACACAGAGATAAACACATTCACATCACATCCGTATATAACGGCAAAAAGAGTTTTATATAGATACATAATGGTATACTAATTATATCTTACTTTTGCACCATCCACTATGGCTTTCCAAATATGGTTCTTTTCTCAATTCTACTCATTTAACTTGACTAGTCATTAGTCTTAGTCCACAACATAATCATCACCACATGATTCCAACATCTTTCTCATACTTTGACACAAAATTTTCAATTCTTAACAGTACCCATGTTCGGTACAGTTCTAATCCGTTGTCCATCATGACTCATAGCAACTATGCTCAACACTGTAGAGGATCCACTCCATTAAACTAACATCACTTTTTCTCTCAATATTTCACTATGACACCAAGAGTGCTCTCACTTAACAGTCCATGCATTCAGCGCATTGGGACCACCAGATAAATCTCAACTTCGAGCAGTGCTCGCCTGGGACTTCCAAGAGCAACACCTCTTAGGATTCAATCCACAAGGGAAACCCAGGACAATCTTAATTGTCACATTATTAACAACATGTGTGCCACGGTATAACTTGCACATCGGGACCCCATCATGAATCCCATACCAAATTGAGCGTCCAATGACACTCCAAAGAGACAATCTCTTCACCAATTTCCCATCATAAGGGATTTCACTTACATCATTGTTCTTTTTACCAATTTTTTTTTTTAATTCATTACCACACAGATATAAATATAGGCACCCCGGCCTTCACAAAACATATATATACATATTTATATATATACTGGCACTTAGCCATCACAGGATCATTATCCACATATAATTAGGCCACATCATCAACATTGCAATGCTACACAACATTATGGAAGCATATTAGTACCATTACTACACCACACTCAGTTATATTTTCTCACCTCACATTTGTTAAGTCCAACCATCATTATATTATGGACCTTCATACTTTCAATCAAGTTCTTCCAATGCCATCCATGGCAATTTCCTCAACTTCTTATATTATCCTTTTATACATATGATATCTTCACTTATATTCCGTCAACATTAAATCATCATGGACTGCAGTCCCATTTTAAACATTGAATTACCCAACACATCATTTCCATAGTTCTTTGAAGGTACTCACTATCCTCAATCCAAATTTTGAGAATTCAATTCATTTCCACATCCAAACATCTTAAGTCATCCAAGTGTATGCCCTCATCAAGGGTCTTATAACCTTATAATTTAACCCTAAGGTATCCAATATTACATATAAGCACTCATATTCAACTTTTCACGAAT
Organism: Gastrolobium villosum; assembly: GCA_032173675.1. Lineage (NCBI taxonomy): Eukaryota > Viridiplantae > Streptophyta > Magnoliopsida > Fabales > Fabaceae > Gastrolobium > Gastrolobium villosum. The sequence continues at coordinate 37,125 of JAVKPL010011470.1, read as the reverse complement.
TCATCAGGGTTCTAATCCCCCACCATATCAAAGTTATAGCATTAATTCCACATATACACAATTTTTTTTCTAACTCCCCAAACATTTAGGGAAGACTTACCAACATCATCATCGCAATATCCACTCCAATAAATCATACTCACTAACCATAAGACCAACATTCAACTATGGTAGCATTCTACCCAAAGTGGTTAAACATCTTATCTCAATTTATTCTCACTAAGTCCTCAATTACATCAAATTCACTTATTAAAATATCTGTCCGTGGGGCAGTCAACACTGCACCCACCACCACAATCTAAGGACTGACATTGGTGCTCCAGGGTTGTCACGAAGGCATCTTATACTGACTACACATATAACACGAAGAAATGGGTTGATCAGGCCCAAACTAAGGAATCACATGTGCAGTACTCAATAAGAGTCTACGTACAACTCTACAGCACTCACCTTAATCACACAATCATCAGAGTTCCCTAAGAAACTGCTCTGATACCATAAAATGTAACAGCCCGTTACGTACCGGTATTGTTAACATTGATTATGATATTAAGCGCAGTTACAATCACAGTAATTGAGTTAACTAAATTACGGGAAGCTTTTTTCTTTTAACACTTTCCTTTTAGTAAACCATAACCTTTTTCGTAATCAATTAAAACAACACTATAATTGTAAATGCAATTCGCGGAATCAATCAGTTTACTAACATCTCTAATCTTTCTTTTTACTCAACCCATTTAAACTTATCATGTTACTCTCACATCTTACCATGTTGTAGTCTTATACCTTAGCTACGCGTGGTTTCAAACCACGCACCATTTGGAGTTCTACAGACTAAGTTAAGCCCTTTTCTTTTAGTCTAGAAAAACATGATTTTCAACAATTTTACTATGGTAATCGATTACCAGGGGGGTGGTAATCGATTACCAAGGTACCAAAATGAGGCAGTAGCCAATTTTTCAATCCCCTGTTCTCTGGTAATCGATTACCAAGCTTTGGTAATCGATTACTGCACTAGGTAATCGATTACCAAGGCTCTGGTAATCGATTACCAGGCAGACAGTAGCCAGAATTTCGTCCCCTGTTGCATGGTAATCGATTACCATGCTTGGGGTAATCGATTACTATGCCTCAAAAATGACAGATGACAGCTTGTCAGTTCAAAATGAGTGGTGTAATCCAATCCTAACACCTTAATACTTCACACCAACCATACACATACCCTAATGTAGGCTCTAGGCCCTTTCATCATACATAATCTAATACCAATATATCATTTACCTCCTTCACCAAATATGTTGCCATTTACACATCATATGGCTCATTTTACATAATAAATGTTCAGCGCCTCAAAATACATTAGGTGTGGTCATGGACAAGTCCCATGCTCACCAAAATAACAATAGAAACTAAAGGCATGAATATACATAAATTTTGTAGTACTCAACATATAGTCATGAGCATACAAGGCATGGCATTTTCAACATGCACAAGTTCATGATCTAAAGCCAAAGCATTAACAATATGCAAGGTGTATCCCAATCGAATCCTCTAACATGCTGTGCCTCTCGTATGCACCTCATGCTCCACTCCTCCAGGCTCAACCTAACCTGAAATGATGCCCCCAAACACGCGGTGAGATATACAAATATATCTCAGTAAACCAAGGGCCCTGAAGGCTTCTCCACCCCATGGCTCACTCAATGTGCAACAATAACATTATGTAAAATGCATGACATACAATATCACAAACAACTGGAGACAAACCGAGAACATCCACAATTGGATTACGTTCAAGGACTCCATCTTATAACTCCCGAGACCTTCCTGGCGCCTCTCCCATGGTTGAAGACACCATGGCAAAACCCAACTGGAACTCCTCATGAGCCCTATCCAGCGGAAGTCCCACGTTTGGATCATCCTGGTGTCGCTCCCAAAGTCGACCCCACGGCAAAACCCAACTGGAATTCCCAGCGGAATTATCCAGCGGATGTCCAAACCAACACACGTCAACTGGCCAGTGACCAAACAATTTCACACTTAACATGCAATAAAGCATGAAACACATAATCACACAATGTCCAATGACACAAAATCCAACCACAGCCTTCCACTAGGTGTGGTGGAGCACACAAGGGACTAAACCCCAGTTCCAAAGGTTACCTCAACACCGAGCCAATGCTCCATACGTAAGCTCCAAGCTTAATCCGCTCCCATAGCGTCCAAGAGTGGCAACCTATATTGATCAACAACAATGATCCACCATCAATCACATTTAATCAATTATCTGTAATGCTAACCAACATAACCACTTAAGCCTAAGGCTATTTTTCCATACCATTTTACTTCAATCTCTTTTATAGATCAATTTACCAAATACATCATGCATCACACATTCCTTCTTCTCATTACACCATATCACACTATACCATCATCCATTTAAACATCATTTTCAATCATTCAACCTCAACTACATCATTTTTGCATCATTTTTCCTCACTTTTCTTCCTAATTCGGATTCTTCAAAAGTATGCCCCAAGGCTTTTTCAATTCAATTTAACACTCTCATTCATCATATAATCATATTAACACATCATGCAACAACTTATCAATCCATTTCTTACATAATTCATTTTTCACAAATCTTAGGCATTATAACACCTCACAATTCTAAAATAAGTAATTAAAGTGTTAAGTGAGAAATTAAGTGAAGGATTAGTGAAAATCCCAAAGAATAGGCCAAAATACAAAGAAAGGGCAAAACGGTAATTAGCCAACACGCAACCCTAGGAAGATAAAAATTGAGCAGAAGGAATTGAGTGGAAATCCTTGGTTTGGACTAACCAAGATTAGGCCATTTATGTACAATTGAGCAAATGGATGTTTTAGAACACTTTGGTGTTGTGTTGTGTGATGGAAAAGTTATTAGATGGGTTGTGTGGTGATTGGCATGTGGAAGAATCAATGTAAAAATGATAAGTGTTGAAAGTGGCAAAATGTGCCTAAAGTGTAATAATTCGCAAAACGTTGCGAAAAAGTCGTAAAACCGTAAAACGGCGATTGAACTAGCCTTTGGGTAACCTAAGTAAGTGAAATAAAATGAGAAAGAAAATTTAGAAAAATAAAACGTATTGTGAGTGAAACTGACGGCTGTGCATGGTTGTACAGGTTGCCGTACGTGGATATAAACTTGGAACAGTGAAACAGTGGATTGCCCTTGGTCCTGGATCAAGTGGGTTGAGGCGTTCCCTGTGTATCAAGCTATGAGTGGATTTTCTGCGGAGCTCAGTGGATGGATAAAAAGAATGGTAACATCTTGGTACTGGGGCTTGTTCCCCTTTTGTATTCCACCTTGCTAGTTGATGGCAACGGTAGGAAGTGTGTATGAGTAGTGTAGAACAGCATGAGCATGCATGTGCATTATCACAGTGGGTACTTATGTACCTGATCTCTGGCCAGTAGATATTTTTTTAGCCTTCGGGCAAGTGTTTCCGGACTGCCACTGGATAGGTCTCTGAGAGGGAGTTCCAGTTGACCCAGGGTCGTGGTGTAATCGAGAACATGGTCCATTAAAGCTTGCTGCTCCTACTGATACACATGCTACAGTCCCAAGGAATCAAGTTGCGTCTATTGTAAAAGCTGGAGATTCTTCTATGACAGATCCTGTTTCTTCTGATCCACAAAAAAAGAGGGCATTCCATATGAGTGCACATGAGGTTTGATATTTTGCAACTGTTTGATGGTTTCCTGTAGTTATCTTGATCTTAAATATTAGAAATTCTTATGTGACTTATATATATTTATATATTTATATATATTTATATATTTATATATATATATATATAAATATATATTAGTGGGAAGAGCTGGTACTATTAATCTTGTTGTTTATTTGTTGCTTTTTCCATTAGTCCCAAATCATGATTTGTGAAGCTATAGCTAAGATTTTTATTTTGTTGTTTATAGTGATTTGTTGCTTTTTTCCATTAGCTCCCAAATTATGATTTGTGAAGCTATAGCTAAGATTTTTTTTTTGTTGTTTCTTATACATTTGGTTTTGATTCCTGATAGAATAAAGTGAGTTAATTTTCAAATGAAAAATATGACTCAATGTTAGATGATGTTTGTTTACTATCTTCTCTCTCTCTCTTTTTCTGCCTTAAAGGACTATCTGGATGATGATGCCTTCCCTAATGGAGCCGTTCCTTGTCATCCACAAAAAAAGAGGGCATTCCATATGAGTGCACATGAGGTTTGCAATTTTGCAACTGTTTGATGGTTTCCGGTAGTTATCTTGATTTTAAATATTAGAAATTCTTATGTGACTTATATATATTTATATATATATAAATATATATTAGTGGGAAGAGCTAGTACTATTAATCTTGTAGTTTATAGTGATTTGTTTCTTTTTTCCATTAGCTCCCAAATTATGATTTGTGAAGCTATAGCAAAGATTTTTATTTTGTTGTTTCTTATACATTTGGTTTTGATCCCTGATAGAATAAAGTGAGCTAATTTTCAAATGAAAAATATGATTCAATGTTAGATGATGTTTTTTTACTATCTTCTCTCTCTTTTTTGCCTTAAAGGACTATCTGGATGATGATGCCTACCCTACTGGAGCCGTTCCTTGTCCTCCACAAAAAAAGAGGGCATTCCATATGAGTGTACATGAGGTTTGATATTTTGCAACTGTTTGATGGTTTCCTGTAGTTATCTTGATCTTAAATATTAGAAATTCTTATGTGACTTATATATATTTATATATATATATAAATATATATTAGTGGGAAGATGGTACTATTAATCTTGTAGTTTATAGTGATTTGTTTCTTTTTTGATTAGCTCCCAAATTATGATTTGTGAAGCTATAGCAGAGATTTTTATTTTGTTGTTTCTTATACATATGGTTTTGATTCCTGATAGAATAAAGTGAGTTAATTTTCAAATGAAAAATATGATACAATGTTAGATGATGTTTGTTTACTCTCCCTCTTTTTCTTCCTTAAAGGACTATCTGGATGATGATGCCTACCCTAATGGAGCCGTTCCTTGTCATCCACAAAAAAAGAGAGCATTCCATATGAGTGCACATGAGGTTTGATATTTTGCAACTGTTTGATGGTTTCTTGTAGTTATCTTGATTTTAAATATTAGAAATTCTTATGTGACTTATATATATATATATATATATATATATATATATATATATATATATGGGGAAGAGCTGGTACTATTAATCTTGTTGTTTATAGTGATTTGTTTTTTTTTTCCATTAGCTCCCAAATTTTGATTTGTGAAGCTATAGCTAAGATCTTTATTTTGTTGTTTCTTATACATTTGGTTTTGATTCCTGATAGAATAAAGTGAGTTAATTTTCAAATGAAAAATATGATTCAATGTTAGATGATGTTTGTTTAATATCCTCACTCTCTCTCTCTCTCTTTGAGAATGGAGGACAGTATGGCTGAGGACACAGTTCAAGCAGCTCCCCCCGCCACTCCTGTATTTGGTCAACAACCTGCCCCAATTAAATAAGATTTTGTATTTGGAGCATCAACTCCAACCGGAGCAAGTCCTTTCTAGTATGTGAGTCAACAGAATATTGCTCCACAGATGCATGTACAAGTGTTGTAGTGTGGCATGCTTTAACTAAGTAAAGAACTATGAACCATGAAATTGACAATATGTGATTTGTAGTAACCAGCTGATCATAATAAATGTTGATATTCTATGTAATACGTGTATTGGCGATGTAGAATTATTAACACACATTTTCACCTAAGCACTTGCATTTGGCTTTTATTTCCTCTCTAAAGGAACACTCACCTGAGATGCGTGTTATATATATATATATATATATATATATATATATATATATATATATATATATATATATATATATGCAAGCCGAGTGTGCATCAGCAAGTTGAAGATTGGATAGAAGAGTTGGTAGGCTAAGCATTATCTAATGGCAAACTCAACTAGGCATTCACGATTTGCTAGATTATTTATGTATCATTGGTGTTTTTATGTTCATAGAATGAATGTACATAAAACGTCAAATTCAACAACTACGAGAATTTTTAGTAAAGGTCCACTAGTATCTGTGATTCTTACTTCTTGTGTGTTTAATTGGATCTTACAAATTTCAAATAAATTTTGATATTGGTTTTAAATAAATTAATAGCCTTAGAAATCTTTGGGAGTTGGGACAAACAACTTTTTTGGGAAACTCAACAATGACGAATTATTGATTGGGTGCCTTTGTATATTTTTTATGAATATGCTCAATTTTTTTTTATGATAATTGTATAACTTTTTTTTAGAAAAATGAAAACCCTAAAAGAATAGATGTAGTATATTTCTCAAAATATATTTTGAAAAATTGATATATCACAAAATGCATTTAATTTTTTTTTTATCCAAATACACCCTGAGCATTTAAAAAAGTGTATAGACTTGCATTGGTAATGATTTTGAATTATTGAGGATATTAATTTGGATTATTATTAACTATTTGTTTAATTTTAATTTTCAAAAAATGTTTTATTCTCTTTCTACTTTTATTTCAACATCTAGATTAACAAACCTACTAATTACCAAATATTAAATTAGTAAATTCAAAAAAATACTTCAACGGGAAATTTAATAAATTGAAGTAAAATAAATTATAAATAAACCGAGTTTAAGTTTAATATTTTAAAGAAATAAGTATATAAATTTGACTCATTAAAATAAATTAGTCAAGCTAAATTTTTTTACTACAATCGTAATTAAAATTGAAGTTCATATTTTGGATTATTTTTAAATTTTTAATTTATTTGATCCTAAATGTAACAGCCCGTTACGTACCGGTATTGTTAACATTGATTATGATATTAAGCGTAGTTACAATCACAATAATTGAGTTAACTAAATTACGGGCAGCTTTTTTCTTTTAACACTTTCCTTTTAGTAAACCATAACCTTTTTCGTAATCAATTAAAACAACACTATAATTGTAAATGCAATTCGCGGAATCAATCAGTTTACTAACATCTCTAATCTTTCTTTTTACTCAACCCATTTAAACTTATCATGTTACTCTCACATCTTACCATGTTTAGTCTTATACCTTAGCTACGCGTGGTTTCAAACCACGCACCATTTGGAGTTCTTTCTTTTAGTCTAGAAAAACATGATTTTCAACATTTTCACTATGGTAATCGATTACCAGGGGGGTGGTAATCGATTACCAAGGTACCAAAATGAGGCAGTAGCCAATTTTTCAATCCCTTGTTCTCTAGTAATCGATTACCAAAGCATCGATTACTGCACTAGGTAATTGATTACCAGACAGACAGTAGCCAGAATTTCGTCCCCTCTTGCATGGTAATCGATTACCATGCTTGGGTAATCGATTACTATGCCTCAAAAATGACAGATGACAGTTTTTTCAGTTCAAAATGAGTGGTGTAATCCAATCCTAACACCTTAATACTTCACACCAACCATACATATACCCTAATGTAGGCTCTAGGCCCTTTCATCATACATAATCTAATACCAATATATCATTTACCTCCTTCACCAAATATGTTGCCATTTACACATCATATGGCTCATTTTACATCATAAATGTTCAGTGCCTCAAAATACATTAGGTGTGGCCATGGACAAGTCTCATGCTCACCAAAATAACAATAGAAACTAAAGGCATGAATATACATAAATTTTGTAGTACTCAACATATAGTCATGAGCATACAAGGCATGGCATTTTCAACATGCACAAGTTCATGATCTAAAGCCAAAGCATTAACAATATGCAAGGTGTATCCCAATCGAATCCTCTAACATGCTGTGCCTCTCGTATGCACCTCATGCTCCACTCCTCCAGGCTCAACCTAACCTGAAATGATGCCCCCAAACACGCGGTGAGATATACAAATATATCTCAGTAAACCAAGGGCCCTGAAGGCTTCTCCACCCCATGGCTCACTCAATGTGCAACAATAACATTATGTAAAATGCATGACATACAATATCACAAACAACTGGAGACAAACCGAGAACATCCACAATTGGATTACGTTCAAGGACTCCATCTTATAACTCCCGAGACCTTCCTGGCGCCTCTCCCATGGTTGAGAAGACACCATGGCAAAACCCAACTGGAACTCCTCATGAGCCCTATCCAGCGGAAGTCCCACGTTTGGATCATCCTGGTGTCGCTCCCAAAGTCGACCCCACGGCAAAACCCAACTGGAATTCCCAGCGGAATTATCCAGCGGATGTCCAAACCAACACACGTCAACTGGCCAGTGACCAAACAATTTCACACTTAACATGCAATAAAGCATGAAACACATAATCACACAATGTCCAATGACACAAAATCCAACCACAGCCTTCCACTAGGTGTGGTGGAGCACACAAGGGACTAAACCCCAGTTCCAAAGGTTACCTCAACACCGAGCCAATGCTCCATACGTAAGCTCCAAGCTTAATCCGCTCCCATAGCGTCCAAGAGTGGCAACCTATATTGATCAACAACAATGATCCACCATCAATCACATTTAATCAATTATCTGTAATGCTAACCAACATAACCACTTAAGCCTAAGGCTATTTTTCCATACCATTTTACTTCAATCTCTTTTATAGATCAATTTACCAAATACATCATGCATCACACATTCCTTCTTCTCATTACACCATATCACACTATACCATCATCCATTTAAACATCATTTTCAATCATTCAACCTCAACTACATCATTTTTGCATCATTTTTCCTCACTTTTCTTCCTAATTCGGATTCTTCAAAAGTATGCCCCAAGGCTTTTTCAATTCAATTTAACACTCTCATTCATCATATAATCATATTAACACATCATGCAACAACTTATCAATCCATTTCTTACATAATTCATTTTTCACAAATCTTAGGCATCATTCAAAAATCCTAAGTTATGAGCATTTTTCACCAATAATTTTTATTGCATTTCTAGCTCAAATACATCATTCTAAGACATAATCATCTAATGCACATTTTCCATTTGAGCTCTCTAACATCACACATCTAAGATTAAAGACTTAGAGTTCATATTTCTAGATCTACAAAATCAACCGTAAAAACACTACAAATATACTCACAATCTACGGTAGACACTCCACCAAGGCTCCACCAAGCAAGGGAAGATCCAAAAACTTCAAAAACACCAAGAAATACCATTACTTGGATCTGAGTTTGCTCCTAAACGCACCAAGGAGATGATTTCAAGGCTTGGGAGTATCACCAATGGCTTTAGAAGGTGGTTTACAATAAATTTCAACACCAAAATCAAAGGATTTGGTTGAGAATAGCATAAATGGTGAAATGAGAGGAAATGGGTGAGTTTTGTCCAAGTGAAGGAGAAGGCCACGGGAAGAAAGAAAGAAAAAGGGAAGAGAGAGGGCGTGACCAAGTGGGTTTTGGTGCCGCGGGTCCCACACGCGATCTAAGTTTAACCCCAACACTAATTCTGATTACAAATTCTTAATCTACTTATTTTTCTGGTTCATGACATATTTTTATTTCCTAAAAATATTGATAAAAATTTCACACTTATCGGTACACTCATACCGCAGTACTTTAAACTAAAAAGTCACTATTCATCAATTTTTCACAAATTTGCCTCTTCACTCAATTTTTCGCCCTGAGTTCGTTTCCGGCATTATTTTTGTCATATAAAATCTCCAACTCAATATTTATGCCTAAGAATACGTTTTTGGCAAATTACCATTTTGCCCTCGGTACTCATTTTGACCTCAATTTCAGGATTTTCACTAATCCTTCCCTTTTAACCCACATTTTATCAAATAAATTCACATTTGAATTTATGAGGTGTTATATTCACCCCACCTTTTTGGAATTTTGTCCGCAAAATCAACTATGCACATATGCTAACTCAGGACACAGACTGAAAATCTCAGTCTCCCGTCCCCAAGTAGCTTCATCAAGTGTGCGGGATTCAAACTAAATGTTTACATTTCAATCTTTTGGCTTTTCAGCCACATTTCACAATGGCCTTGCATTTCAAGGGCCCAATGGGAGACATCAAGTCCTCCCCAATTTCAATATCATCCGGTGCCACACCACATGTGAACAGCCGGAGCGCACGTCGCAGTTGCGCACTTTCTCTGCTTTACCAAGCCAATTGCTTATCACAAGTCAGGCTACCCAACATATATAGCCCATATTTCTCTTGGCGGGTTGTCCTACCTAGTTAACATATCAACAACTATACCCATAGGGTCATACCATGTTCTGTTCAATCTGTGCCACACAGGCAACTATCACTTTCTGACACATTACAGCCACAATTATCCCTCTCTGATTTTTATTTCTACGAAGTATGTACTCTTGTCATCAATCTTTCCACATTTCTTATTCCACACTAAACGTTATTATGGAATCTCGACAGCCCCTCAGTGCAATTCACCGAGTCTATCATCTAGTTCACGCTCACTATACTTTTATTTTCTGAGGAAATAATCCCCATTTTTGGCATTTAGCCACAACTCGTATATACACATTTTTCTTTTCTCATGTTCTTAACCTACAACGTGCAAAATTCACTTCTGCACTTTATCTTAAAACAAGCACCATCTCTGTGCTCAACTGCCAATCTAACCTTACAAGTTTACCACTTTCACCAAAACACAATGGCGAATCACTTCCTCGAGACATTTGACTGGAACCCAATGGACCACACATTACAATTTATACATTACATCGGCCATTTCAAAGCCTTCAACCACGAATTCACTTATAAAGTTCCATATACTATATCATACTTACAATTTCAACTAATCATCTCAAACTTGACACATAGTTCATCATTGATTTCTCCAATTAAAGGCAACATGCCCAAGATTTCCACTAACAATTTTCTTTAATTACTGTTCCATACTCATTTTATCAATTCCACATGTGTTTCATTCCATACACATCACCTTCATCATCCTTTAATTCAACCAGTATGTATCATTCCAAGGTCACATATCATCTCTCTCTCTCATACCTGTCCCATCATATAGGGGTTTTCAAAACCTAGTTATCATGCCACAAGGACTAAATCCATCATTGTCATTACTTTCATAATTTCATATCGGCTGGTATACAAGTCTCTCAGACTATTCAAAGTACTACTAGCACCCTCAATCATATATCTTGGTACCTAACCAAGAACAACATCAACATTGTGCATTTTCAACACATCTCTCACTATAATTTACATCTATACAACTCCATCAGTAACTCTACCACCGGGGCAGAGATATCAACCTTTATTTCACCAAATACCATCCTATTTAACAGCTAGTACCACACCTTCTTACTTAACTACATCACAACTAATCACTTATTAAAATCGTTGGCCACTTTGGCCACCAACTTAGTTTAACATCTCGCCATCACAAGCCTTCCTAGCAGACCTTGACTCAACCCATCAGTACTAATCAATTTTCCATTCCCTTCTCATAGGGTGATAATCCAACGATTCATTTCACAATTTCCGTAAAACCACAATTCCATACTACCACACTTAGTATACGCACATGCACGTCTCCGAGTGCTGACATTCATAATTCAAACTACCATCTCATGGCACCTCACATTTTTCATCATATTTGACATATTACTGTTCACTTACAGTTATCCAAATTCACCTCTTGCGTTCCTCACAAGATACAATCCTCTAATGCAATGGGTAAAAACATCCTTAGGTTTAACCCCTCGAGCTCTTGCTGTCCTAAGGGCCCCAGGTGCAATGCCCCACCAATCAGAGAATCTGTCCTTATAATTCACGCAAGAAGAGGTAACATGCCATCGGCTGTACTAACAGTCCCACTAACACGAGGTACTACCTCACACCACATTACTTATACAAGGTAATAATAATCTCCGGGAACATACTCCATACGGAGATAGCCATATACTCCGGGCATATAAGCCACACAGAGATAAACACATTCACATCACATCCGTATATAACGGCAAAAAGAGTTTTATATAGATACATAATGGTATACTAATTATATCTTACTTTTGCACCATCCACTATGGCTTTCCAAATATGGTTCTTTTCTCAACATTCTACTCATTTAACTTGACTAGTCATTAGTCTTAGTCCACAACATAATCATCACCACATGATTCCAACATCTTTCTCATACTTTGACACAAAATTTTCAATTCTTAACAGTACCCATGTTCGGTACAGTTCTAATCCGTTGTCCATCATGACTCATAGCAACTATGCTCAACACTGTAGAGGATCCACTCCATTAAACTAACATCACTTTTTCTCTCAATATTTCACTATGACACCAAGAGTGCTCTCACTTAACAGTCCATGCATTCAGCGCATTGGGACCACCAGATAAATCTCAACTTCGAGCAGTGCTCGCCTGGGACTTCCAAGAGCAACACCTCTTAGGATTCAATCCACAAGGGAAACCCAGGACAATCTTAATTGTCACATTATTAACAACATGTGTGCCACGGTATAACTTGCACATCGGGACCCCATCATGAATCCCATACCAAATTGAGCGTCCAATGACACTCCAAAGAGACAATCTCTTCACCAATTTCCCATCATAAGGGATTTCACTTACATCATTGTTCTTTTTACCAATTTTTTTTTTTTAATTCATTACCACACAGATATAAATATAGGCACCCCGGCCTTCACAAAACATATATATACATATTTATATATATACTGGCACTTAGCCATCACAGGATCATTATCCACATATAATTAGGCCACATCATCAACATTGCAATGCTACACAACATTATGGAAGCATATTAGTACCATTACTACACCACACTCAGTTATATTTTCTCACCTCACATTTGTTAAGTCCAACCATCATTATATTATGGACCTTCATACTTTCAATCAAGTTCTTCCAATGCCATCCATGGCAATTTCCTCAACTTCTTATATTATCCTTTTATACATATGATATCTTCACTTATATTCCGTCAACATTAAATCATCATGGACTGCAGTCCCATTTTAAACATTGAATTACCCAACACATCATTTCCATAGTTCTTTGAAGGTACTCACTATCCTCAATCCAAATTTTGAGAATTCAATTCATTTCCACATCCAAACATCTTAAGTCATCCAAGTGTATGCCCTCATCAAGGGTCTTATAACCTTATAATTTAACCCTAAGGTATCCAATATTACATATAAGCACTCATATTCAACTTTTCACGAATTCATCAGGGTTCTAATCCCCCACCATATCAAAGTTATAGCATTAATTCCACATATACACAATTTTTTTTCTAACTCCCCAAACATTTAGGGAAGACTTACCAACATCATCATCGCAATATCCACTCCAATAAATCATACTCACTAACCATAAGACCAACATTCAACTATGGTAGCATTCTACCCAAAGTGGTTAAACATCTTATCTCAATTTATTCTCACTAAGTCCTCAATTACATCAAATTCACTTATTAAAATATCTGTCCGTGGGGCAGTCAACACTGCACCCACCACCACAATCTAAGGACTGACATTGGTGCTCCAGGGTTGTCACGAAGGCATCTTATACTGACTACACATATAACACGAAGAAATGGGTTGATCAGGCCCAAACTAAGGAATCACATGTGCAGTACTCAATAAGAGTCTACGTACAACTCTACAGCACTCACCTTAATCACACAATCATCAGATCGGAAATTTTATCGGAGTTAAAGTTAGATCGCGTGTGGGACCCGCGTGACCGAAGTCACTTGGCCCCACCTCCTTTTCTTCCTTCTTTTCCTTCTTCTTTCCTCCCTCACCCGTGCGCTCACAGCAAGCAAAAGAGGCCAAAGTCACCATTTTCACCATTTCTCCATTTTCTTCCCATTTCTTCGTTTCTCCACCGAATCGCTTGATTTTGGTGTTGAAATCTATCGTAAACAACCTTCCAAAGCCATTGGTAGTACTTAGAAGCCTTGAATCCATCTCTTTGGCCACGTTTTAAGCAAAGTCAGATCCGACCCATTGGAGGTTTTTGAGATTTCTTGGAGTTTTGAGCTTCAAATGGTTTAGTGAAGCCTTGGTGGTGATCATACTACCCATTGTAAGTATATTTGTGGTCTTTTGATAGTTGATTTCTTAGATCTATGAATATGTGTTCAAAGCTTTGATTTTAGATGTGTGATGATAGAGAGCCCAAATGGAAAAATGCTATTAGATGAAAAGGTCTTAGAATCATGTTTGTAAGCTAGAAATGCTATGTTAAATTTTGGTGAAAAATCTAGGTTTTTAACTTAGAGAATTTTGGGGAATTTTGATGAAAAATGAGTTTTTGTGTAATTGGGATTTGATGATTGTTGTAGGGTGCCTCACACGGTTGGATTTGAGAAAAGTTGATTTGGAGCATACGTTTGGAACGGTGTTGCTCGTGTTAAGGTAAACTCTTGGAACTTGGGTTTAATCCCTAGTGAGCTCCACCACACCTAGAGGAAGGTTGTGGTTGGATTATGTAGTGATGACATGATGTGTTTGTGTGCTTGTATGCATATTGCTTGTATTTTGTGAAAAATTGTTTGGTCACTGGCCAGTTGACGTGTGTTTGGTTTGGACATCCGCTGGATTCGTCCTACGGGAGAATGCCAGTTGGAATGCCATGGTGTTGACTCTGGGAGCGACATCAGGATGATCCAAGCGGGGGACGTCCGCCGGATAGGGCTCATGAGGAGTTCCGGTTGGGTATTGCCATGGAGTCGTCTCAACCATGGGAGAGGCGCCAGGACTGTCTCGGGAGTTATATGATGGAGTCCTTGAACATGAATCCATGAGTGGATGTTCTTGGGTGTCTCCAGGTGGATGGTGATATTGTTTTACTTGCATAGCATATTATGTCATTTTGATACATTTTAGTGAGCCATGGAGTGGAGAGAGCCTCTAGCTCCATTGGTTTACTGAGATATATCCGTATATCTCACCCCGTGTTTGGGGGACCACATTTCAGGTCACTATGAGCCGGGAGGAGCTTCGGGCAAGAAGCCCGTATAGTGGACGTTGGATTGGCATGCGGTGCATATGGATTGCATGGCTTTTTGGAGGAGTTTATGGAGTGCACATAGCATACCATTAGTATTTGAGACTTAGGTCATGAACATATTGCATGATGTCATTTTCCATGCTTTTGTTAGTGTTCATGGTCATATGCTAAGTCTTGACATGTTTTATTATTCATGGCTTGGATAACTGTATATTTTGAGTGAGCATGGGACTTGTCCATTGCCACATTCATAGCCTTGAAGTCTTGATGAGTTATGTTGTAAAAATGGTCCATATTGCATGTAAATGGCCATTATTTTGAGGATGATGTAAATGATGTTTAATCCAAGGTAAATGCATGATGGAAGGGCCTAGAGCCTACATTAGGACATGATTATGTGTTATGTGGAGTACCAAGGGGTTAGGGATGGATTACACACCCTTTTTGGGGCTCAAAACAGCTGTAATCTGTCATTTTGCTGCATAGTAATCGATTACCCAAGCATGGTAATCGATTACCATGCAACAGGGGACGAAAAATTAGCTACTGTCTGCACTGGTAATCGATTACTGGCCTTTGGTAATCGATTACCATGTGTGGTAATCGATTACCCAGAGTTGGTAATCGATTACAGAACAGAGGAATGAGAAAATTGGCTACTGCCTCATTTTTGACAGGTGGTAATCGATTACCACCCACTGGTAATCGATTACCACAGTGTAATTTTTGAAAATTCAGGTTTTTCTAGACTAAAAGAAAGGGGTATAACATGATGGGTAGAACTCCGAATGATACGTGGTTTGAAACCACGCGTAGACAACGTAAAGGACTACAACTTGGTAAAAGATGAGAGTAAGATGGTGAGTTTAAATGAATTGAATAAAAGGGAAGATTTATGATGTTATAAAGTGTATGATTCCGCAAATGGCATTTACAATTATAGTGTGGTTTTAATTGATTACGGAAAAAAAGTATTTACGTAAAAGAAAAGGAATATGTTAAAAGAAAAATTTGCCCGTGATTTAATTAATCTAATCACTGTGATTGTAACTGCGCTTAATATCATAATCAATGTTAACAATACCGGTGTACAACGGGCTGTTACATTTTATGGTATCAGAGCAGTTTTGTTTAGGGAACTCTGATTGTTTGTGTGTTGTATCTTGTGTGTCATAGCTATCTGTGAACTATTTATGATTAATGTATATGTGATTCCTCAGTGTGGGCCTGATCAACTCATTCCTTTGTGTTACATGTACAGATATCATGAGTAGGGCACGAGGTCGCCGTGGGGCACGTGGTGCAGGTCCTTTGCCACCGGATCCGGTCACTGCAGCACTGAATGCTCTGCAGGCGGAAACGGCTGCAAATAGAAATATGACAGAGAACCTGATGAAAGCAAATCAGGATATGATGCAGGCCTTTATGGCTGAGTTGAGGGCGGAAAGAGGTCGCCCTAGGAGGGAAGATACACCTCCACATACGGCTACGGTGACTCCTACACCGACGCCATCTGTTACTCCTCAACAGGGGGAGAGTGGGGCTAGTCACCACACTGGTGAGGCTAGTCATCATACTACTACGGATCCTAGTTATGTTCCTGATCCGTCATCTGTTGCCCAATCTACTGGGGCTGCTGGGCAAGTCATTGATAATGCTGATGATGAGCGTAGGCTCATATCTTTTAGGAAACATAAGCCACCCGCATTTCTGGGGTCAAGGGACCCAAAGGAGGTCACTGCTTGGTTGAGGGGCATGGACAAGATTTTTCAGGTTATGAGATGCCAAGATCCGCAGAAGTTATTGTATTCTGTCTATATGCTGGAGGGTGATGCCCAGGAGTGGTGGGACAATGTGTCTCGCCCGTTTGTTATTCAGGGAGAGGTCCTTACTTGGACTATGTTTGAAGGATTATTTCATGAAGAATATTTTCCCCGCGATGTTCGGGAGGCAAAGCAAGGTGAATTTGATAATCTGGTACAGGGAGTGATGACTGTTGATGCCTATGTGGCGAAATTTAATGAACTTGTCAAGTTTGCTAATTATGGAGGTACTCTACCTACTCCGGAATTCTTGTCAGCTAAATTTCAAAGAGGGCTGAGTGAGAAGATTGCTAAGAGGATGTCTAACACTGCAGTGAGAAACTTTGCTGATTTGGTGACCCAATGCAAGAGGGTCGAGACTGTTTATGGGAGGTATCCAAAAGCGGATAAGGTGAAAGATCAAGATGTTAAGAGGACACCTGGTCCTTCTGGAAATACTAACAGAGGAGGTTTCAATAATAATAATAGAGGTAGGGGGTTGCATGTGAGGCAGCCTCCTGGTCAGTTCAAGAGGGGTGGAAATACTGGTGGTGGTAGTGCTGTGAACAGATATCCTACCCCACAATGTGGGAAGTGTGGTAGATACCACAAAGGTGTGTGTGGTGCTGATCCGTCGGCTTGTTATAAATGTGGTCGGAATGGCCACTTTGCTAGAAATTGTCCATCTTCTTCGGGGCAGGCTGCGAATCTGCAGGCCTTGCCGCCAGCTACTACTACTGCTGCTGCTCCTATTGCTGTTGTTCCTACTGTGGGACGAGTTTATACTACTAATGCGCAGCGTACTGAAAAGGCTCCGAACTTGGTTAAAGGTATAATTTTTCTCTCTAATGTTGATTTATCTGTGTTGTTTGATTCGGGAGCAACACATTCATTTGTGGCGGACTATGTGGCTAAGGCGCTGGACTTAAAGGTAACACGGATGGTTCCTCCGATGCGTATTACTACTGCTACAGGCGAGGTTAGTGAGTCGTCCTGGATTTGTGAAGATGTAAAGTTCACTTATTTAGGCAGGGGTTACACCATCGATTTAATTATCTTACCCCTGGCCTCTGTCAATTTGATTTTGGGGATGGATTGGTTGTCTCGGAACTGCGCAATGATTGATTGCTGCGGGAAGAGGTTGTTGTTATCTCACGAGAGGCCGTCTGTTTGTCCGTCTTTGTATTTGTCTGTCAGTCAAACTGTGAAAGCCTTGAAGGCTGGAGATTTGGGTTATGTTCTGTTGGGCGGATTGGTGGGTGATAAAAAGGAAGAGATTTCTGCTATACCAGTGGTTAATGAGTTTGAAGATGTATTTCCGGATGAGATACCGGAATTTCCACCTGAGAGAGAGATTGAATTCTCGATTGATCTATTGCCTGGTGTGGGGCCGATCTCCTTGGCTCCATATCGGATGTCGCCACTTGAGTTGGCTGAATTGAAGAAACATATTGAAGAACTATCTGCGAAGAATTTTATTAGGCCGAGTGTGTCTCCGTGGGGAGCACCGGTTATATTTGTAAAGAAAAAGGATGGTAGCATGAGATTGTGCACTGACTACCGACAGCTGAATAAAGTGACTATAAAGAACCGGTACCCATTACCGCGTATTGATGATTTGTTAGATCAGTTGAGGGGTGCCTGTGTATTTTCAAAGATTGATCTCCGGTCCGGATATCACCAGATTCGGATTAAACCGGAGGATGTACCTAAAACAGCTTTCCGATCCAGATATGGACATTTTGAGTATCAAGTGATTCCTTTTGGGCTTACTAATGCCCCGGCGGTGTTCATGGACTATATGAACCGCATTTTCAAACCGTTTTTGGACCAGTTTGTAATTGTATTCATTGACGACATTTTGATCTACTCTAAGAGTAAGGAGGAGCACGTCGACCATTTGAGGACTGTGTTGCAGGTGTTAAAGGATAAGAAGTTATATGCCAAACCGTCTAAGTGTGAATTTTGGTTGTATGAGGTGCAATTTTTGGGCCATGTTATTTCTGCAAGTGGTGTTGCAGTGGATCCAAGCAAGATTGAGGCGGTGAGTGACTGGGAACGACCTAAGACTGTGACTGAAATTAGAAGTTTTCTGGGGCTTGCCGGCTATTATCGCCGATTTATACAGGGGTTCTCTGCAATGGTTCTACCGTTGACCCGATTGACACGAAAGGATACTCCTTTTGTGTGGACCCAGGAATGTGAGGACTGCTTTCTGCTACTTAAAGAGAAATTGACCACTGCTCCGGTGTTGACTTTACCTGATCCGGAGGGTGAGTTTGTATTATATTGTGATGCTTCTAAGAAAGGTTTAGGGAGCGTGCTGATGCAGGAAGGAAAAGTGATTGCATATGCGTCTAGGCAGTTGAGGCCACATGAAGAAAATTATCCGACGCACGACTTGGAATTGGCTGCTATTGTGTTTGCCTTGAAAATTTGGAGGCATTTTCTGTATGGGATGAAATTTGCTGTGTTTAGCGACCATAAAAGCTTGAAATATTTGTTTGATCAGAAGGAGCTGAACATGAGACAGCGTAGATGGGTTGAATTCTTGAAAGATTATGACTTTGAGCTGAAATACCACCCGGGAAAGGCTAATGTTGTGGCAGATGCACTGAGTAGGAAGTCTGTCAATTTATCTCATATGATGATGTGGGACAATGAAGTGATTGAGCAATTCCGTGATATGAAAATAACGGATTTCTTTGCAGGAAGAATGTGTGATATGGAGTTGACTCGGATTGAGAACGAGCTGCACGAGAAGATTAAAGAAACTCAAATCAGAAATGAAAGTATAAAATATTTGAAAGGCCAGAGTGGCATATCTGTTGATGAACAAGGACTTTTGTTATATCAGGGCAGGATTGTTGTGCCCAGGGAACTTGCAGAGGAAGTTATGACTGAGGCCCATAAGGGTCAATATTCTATCCACCCAGGTGCCACAAAGATGTACCAAGATTTGAAAGTTAAGTTCTGGTGGCCTGGTATGAAAAGGGATGTTGCCGAGTACGTGTCTAAGTGCTTGGTGTGCCAGAAAGTGAAAATAGAGCATCAGAAACCTGCTGGATTACTTCAGCCGTTGGATATACCCGAATGGAAATGGGAAAGTATTTCTATGGATTTTGTTGTTGGACTACCGAGAACTCAAGCTGGTTATGATTCGATTTGGGTTATTGTGGACCGACTTACGAAGTCTGCACATTTTCTACCAGTACGAGTGGACTACACTACAGAGAAGTTGGCTACATTGTATGTGAAGGAGATTGTTAGACTCCATGGGATACCGATTAGCATTGTGAGCGATCGGGACCCGAAGTTTACTTCACGATTTTGGGGAGCTTTGCAACAGGCTTTTGGCACTCAGCTCCGGCTGAGCACTGCTTATCACCCGCAGACTGATGGTCAGACTGAGAGGACCATACAGACACTTGAGGATATGCTGAGAGCGTGCACACTGGAACAGGGTAATGCTTGGGATAAGTACTTACCACTGGTGGAATTTTCTTATAATAACAGTTTTCATTCCAGTCTGGGTATGGCACCATATGAGGTTTTGTATGGCAGGAGGTGTCGTACTCCCACTTGTTGGACTGAGGTAGGCGATAAAGAAAGATTTGGTCCGGATTTTGTGCAGGAAACGACAGTGCAAATCGAAATGATCAGAGAGAAATTGAAACAGGCACAGAATCGGCAGAAAAGTTACTATGACAATAAGCATAGACCGCTGGAATTTGAGGAAGGTGACCATGTATTTGTACGTTTGTCGCCGGTCACAGGTGTTGGCCGTGCGTTGGGAGTGAGGAAGCTGAGTCCACGATTCATTGGGCCATATCAGATTATGAAAAGAGTAGGATTGGTGGCCTATCAGCTTGCCTTACCCCCGCAGTTATCTAATTTACATGATGTTTTTCATGTGTCGCAGTTGCGACGTTATGTTCCGGATGAGTCACATGTTGTGATGCCGGATAATATTGAAATCAGGGAGAATTTGAAGACTCCCATTGGTCCTATTGCAGTATTGGATCGCAGTGAAAAGCGATTGAGAAGTAAAGTGATTCCCATGCTGAAGATTCAGTGGGAAGGCCGCACACCTGAGGAGGCTACTTGGGAACGGGAGGACGAGATTCTCCGGCTGTATCCTGAGTTAGTGAGCAGGTATGATTTAATTTTGCGGACAAAATTTCAAAAAGGTGGGGTGAATATAACACCTCAAGTATTTAAATGTTTATTTTAATATTATATTGTAAGATGTAAGTTGATGGATTAGTGAAAATCCAGGTATTATGGCCAAAAGGGGCAAAAAGGGCAAAATTGTAATTTGCCAACCGTGTGATAAGAGGCTTAAATATTGAGTTGAGATTTCAAATGACAAAAGTAAGGTTGGAAATGGAATCAGGGCGAAAAATTGAGTAAATAGGCAAATTTGAGAAAAATCGATGAATAGTGATTTTTTAGTGTTAAAATACTGAGTTGTGAGTGTACCGATAGGTGTGAAATTTTTATCATTATTTTGGAGAAAGAAAAATATGTCATGGACTGGAAAAATAATTAGATTAAGGATTTGTGATCGGAAATTTTATCGGAGTTAAAGTTAGATCGCGTGTGGGACCCGCGTGACCGAAGTCACTTGGCCCCACCTCCTTTTCTTCCTTCTTTTCCTTCTTCTTTCCTCCCTCACCCGTGCGCTCACAGCAAGCAAAAGAGGCCAAAGTCACCATTTTCACCATTTCTCCATTTTCTTCCCATTTCTTCGTTTCTCCACCGAATCGCTTGATTTTGGTGTTGAAATCTATCGTAAACAACCTTCCAAAGCCATTGGTAGTACTTAGAAGCCTTGAATCCATCTCTTTGGCCACGTTTTAAGCAAAGTCAGATCCGACCCATTGGAGGTTTTTGAGATTTCTTGGAGTTTTGAGCTTCAAATGGTTTAGTGAAGCCTTGGTGGTGATCATACTACCCATTGTAAGTATATTTGTGGTCTTTTGATAGTTGATTTCTTAGATCTATGAATATGTGTTCAAAGCTTTGATTTTAGATGTGTGATGATAGAGAGCCCAAATGGAAAAATGCTATTAGATGAAAAGGTCTTAGAATCATGTTTGTAAGCTAGAAATGCTATGTTAAATTTTGGTGAAAAATCTAGGTTTTTAACTTAGAGAATTTTGGGGAATTTTGATGAAAAATGAGTTTTTGTGTAATTGGGATTTGATGATTGTTGTAGGGTGCCTCACACGGTTGGATTTGAGAAAAGTTGATTTGGAGCATACGTTTGGAACGGTGTTGCTCGTGTTAAGGTAAACTCTTGGAACTTGGGTTTAATCCCTAGTGAGCTCCACCACACCTAGAGGAAGGTTGTGGTTGGATTATGTAGTGATGACATGATGTGTTTGTGTGCTTGTATGCATATTGCTTGTATTTTGTGAAAAATTGTTTGGTCACTGGCCAGTTGACGTGTGTTTGGTTTGGACATCCGCTGGATTCGTCCTACGGGAGAATGCCAGTTGGAATGCCATGGTGTTGACTCTGGGAGCGACATCAGGATGATCCAAGCGGGGGACGTCCGCCGGATAGGGCTCATGAGGAGTTCCGGTTGGGTATTGCCATGGAGTCGTCTCAACCATGGGAGAGGCGCCAGGACTGTCTCGGGAGTTATATGATGGAGTCCTTGAACATGAATCCATGAGTGGATGTTCTTGGGTGTCTCCAGGTGGATGGTGATATTGTTTTACTTGCATAGCATATTATGTCATTTTGATACATTTTAGTGAGCCATGGAGTGGAGAGAGCCTCTAGCTCCATTGGTTTACTGAGATATATCCGTATATCTCACCCCGTGTTTGGGGGACCACATTTCAGGTCACTATGAGCCGGGAGGAGCTTCGGGCAAGAAGCCCGTATAGTGGACGTTGGATTGGCATGCGGTGCATATGGATTGCATGGCTTTTTGGAGGAGTTTATGGAGTGCACATAGCATACCATTAGTATTTTGAGACTTAGGTCATGAACATATTGCATGATGTCATTTTCCATGCTTTTGTTAGTGTTCATGGTCATATGCTAAGTCTTGACATGTTTTATTATTCATGGCTTGGATAACTGTATATTTTGAGTGAGCATGGGACTTGTCCATTGCCACATTCATAGCCTTGAAGTCTTGATGAGTTATGTTGTAAAAATGGTCCATATTGCATGTAAATGGCCATTATTTTGAGGATGATGTAAATGATGTTTAATCCAAGGTAAATGCATGATGGAAGGGCCTAGAGCCAACATTAGGACATGATTATGTGTTATGTGGAGTACCAAGGGGTTAGGGATGGATTACACACCCTTTTTGGGGCTCAAAACAGCTGTAATCTGTCATTTTGCTGCATAGTAATCGATTACCCAAGCATGGTAATCGATTACCATGCAACAGGGGACGAAAAATTAGCTACTGTCTGCACTGGTAATCGATTACTGGCCTTTGGTAATCGATTACCATGTGTGGTAATCGATTACCCAGAGTTGGTAATCGATTACAGAACAGAGGAATGAGAAAATTGGCTACTGCCTCATTTTTGACAGGTGGTAATCGATTACCACCCACTGGTAATCGATTACCACAGTGTAATTTTTGAAAATTCAGTTTTTTCTAGACTAAAAGAAAGGGGTATAACTTGATGGGTAGAACTCCAAATGATACGTGGTTTGAAACCACGCGTAGACAACGTAAAGGACTACAACTTGGTAAAAGATGAGAGTAAGATGGTGAGTTTAAATGAATTGAATAAAATGGAAGATTTATGATGTTATAAAGTGTATGATTCCGCAAATGGCATTTACAATTATAGTGTGGTTTTAATTGATTACGGAAAAAAAGTATTTACGTAAAAGAAAAGGAATATGTTAAAAGAAAAATTTGCCCGTAATTTAATTAATCTAATCACTGTGATTGTAACTGCGCTTAATATCATAATCAATGTTAACAATACCGGTGTACAACGGGCTGTTACATAAACCACCTTCTAAAGCCATTGGTGATACTCCCAAGCCTTGAAATCATCTCCTTGGTGCGTTTAGGAGCAAACTCAGATCCGAGTAATGATATTTCTTGGCGTTTTTGAAGTTTTTGGATCTTCCCTTGCTTGGTGGAGCCTTGGTGGAGTGTCTACCGTAGATTGTGAGTATATTTGTAGTATTTTTTCGGTTGATTTTGTAGATCTAGAAATATGAACTCTAAGTCTTTAATCTTAGATATGTGATGTTAGAGAGCTCAAATAGTGCATTAGATGATTATGTCTTAGAATGACGTATTTGAGCTAGAAATGCAATAAAAATTATTGGTGAAAAATGCTCATAACTTAGGATTTTTGAATGATGCCTGTAATAGCCCGTTACGTACCGGTATTGTTAACATTAATTATGATATTAAGCGCAGTTACAATCACAGCAGTTCATTTATAAAAATGAGAGTAAACTTTTTCCGATTATTACGCGAACTGTAAAAGTATAAAAAGCGTAATAATAAAAAGCTGTGATCGTAACTGAAACACTAGCGGAAGACTTACTTAACTATTTATACACTTTATTTTATTACCTACAAGATACTAAGGGGTTCCCATAAACCCACTTAGCCAATTCCTCACTTTTTACGTTTTTACCACTTAACAGGATTTGCCAATCTGTTTTTCTACGAACACAAAATAAAAATCCAAACTTAAACTCTAGGTTATCTTTTTTCCTTATTCACTTACCTTTCTATCAAGTTATCACACACTCAATTCCGAGCTCTTGAGCTCCGGTTATCGCCGTTTGAAGATGGACAAACAACATTGCCTACCAACTCCAAAACAGCCTAAAACCTACAATCTTCATGGAATAAACTGTACCTAACCGCCCAACCAATGGCTCTCAAACTTTTACACCATAAACTAGACACCTCAAACTTCGATTTGATATATCGTATGCTTAATTTGACCAAGTAACGAAGCAGGAATTAATTTCCCAACACAGACCCGAATCTGCCCACTGGTGCTGGCCAGAAACAGGGCAGTGCGTGACAACAGCCCCCATGGGCTGCGCACACCACCAATGAACCTAGGCTTTTGACACAACGTAGGGGACATCTTAAGCTTCAAAATGGCATATGGCACGTCCCAATCGGACCACTATGGAGAGAGATACGTTCCTCCAAAGTTCACCCAAAAACTGCCAATTCTACAGAAAATTCGCCAGAGTTTCCTTTGTATTTCCAATAATCCCCAAATTTGCATAACCTGTTTAACACCACTAATACACCTGAAATCCAGCAAAATCCAATGGGTGGCACACACAAGGTCCAACAACGCCTTGGGGCACTTACAACCCAATCCAATATACACTTAAAACATAAACAATTTACTTTCAATTTCATGCATAAAACATAATACGGATAATCATAAACCTATAATAGGCCTAAAGCCCTTCCATCATATTACATACATCCATGGCACATTTACAACACTGGATTACTTTTGCATTTACAACTTTAACTTTAAACTACAATTATTTACATATTACACTTCACTTGCCAAATAAATCCATAAACTAAAATGACATGATAGCTAAACTCTACTCCACTGCTCCACTCGTCATCATGCGGGCTTCTCGCCCGCTGCTCCATATCCACTGGTACATCCTGAAATAATGCCCCGAGACGGGGTGAGATATACGGATATATCTTAGTAACCAAGAGGTTCTGGAGAAAACTCCGCCCAATGGTTCACTTCGATGTATATCAATAATATAAAACACCATCACTGTTATAAAACCGGATAAAACAAGGGATTTAGAGAAAGGGGGAATATATCAGAACAACTATGACATGCGGGATGGTAGCTACCAATACCACGCCATGTCCTCGGCTATACGCCTATGGGTACTACCCCTGGCGTGTTCATAGAACAACCCACCAAGGTACCCCTTCCAACCATATACACCCGAGACAACCTAGTGTGCTCCTATTCGGATAACACACCACGACCCTGGGTCAACTGGAACTCCCTCTCAGAGACCTATCCAGTGGCAGTCCGGAAACACTTGCCCGAAGGCTAAAAAAATATCTACTGGCCAGAGATCAGGTACATAAGTACCCACTGTGATAATGCACATGCATGCTCATGCTGTTCTACACTACTCATACACACTTCCTACCGTTGCCATCAACTAGCAAGGTGGAACACAAAAAGGGGAACAAGCCCCAGTACCAAGATGTTACCATTCTTTTTATCCATCCACTGAGCTCCGCAGAAAATCCACTCATAGCTTGATACACAGGGAACGCCTCAACCCACTTGATCCAGGACCAAGGGCAATCCACTGTTTCACTGTTCCAAGTTTATATCCACGTACGGCAACCTGTACAACCATGCACAGCCGTCAGTTTCACTCACAATACGTCAAAATGCAAAAACGTCAAATTCCTCCTCTCTCCCTCTAATGTTCGGCCATCATAGGGTTATTTTAGGTTTTATTTTTCTAAATTTTCTTTCTCATTTTATTTCACTTACTTAGGTTACCCAAAGGCTAGTTCAATCGCCGTTTTACGGTTTTACGACTTTTTCGCAACGTTTTGCGAATTATTACACTTTAGGCACATTTTGCCACTTTCAACACTTATCATTTTTACATTGATTCTTCCACATGCCAATCACCACACAACCCATCTAATAACTTTTCCATCACACAACACAACACCAAAGTGTTCTAAAACATCCATTTGCTCAATTGTACATAAATGGCCTAATCTTGGTTAGTCCAAACCAAGGATTTCCACTCAATTCCTTCTGCTCAATTTTTATCTTCCTAGGGTTGCGTGTTGGCTAATTACCGTTTTGCCCTTTCTTTGTATTTTGGCCTATTCTTTGGGATTTTCACTAATCCTTCACTTAATTTCTCACTTAACACTTTAATTACTTATTTTAGAATTGTGAGGTGTTATAATGCCTAAGATTTGTGAAAAATGAATTATGTAAGAAATGGATTGATAAGTTGTTGCATGATGTGTTAATATGATTATATGATGAATGAGAGTGTTAAATTGAATTGAAAAAGCCTTGGGGCATACTTTTGAAGAATCCGAATTAGGAAGAAAAGTGAGGAAAAATGATGCAAAAATGATGTAGTTGAGGTTGAATGATTGAAAATGATGTTTAAATGGATGATGGTATAGTGTGATATGGTGTAATGAGAAGAAGGAATGTGTGATGCATGATGTATTTGGTAAATTGATCTATAAAAGAGATTGAAGTAAAATGGTATGGAAAAATAGCCTTAGGCTTAAGGGGTTATGTTGGTTAGCATTACAGATAATTGATTAAATGTGATTGATGGTGGATCATTGTTGTTGATCAATATAGGTTGCCACTCTTGGACGCTATGGGAGCGGATTAAGCTTGGAGCTTACGTATGGAGCATTGGCTCGGTGTTGAGGTAACCTTTGGAACTGGGGTTTAGTCCCTTGTGTGCTCCACCACACCTAGTGGAAGGTTGTGGTTGGATTTTGTGTCATTGGACATTGTGTGATTATGTGTTTCATGCTTTATTGCATGTTAAGTGTGAAATTGTTTGGTCACTGGCTAGTTGACGTGTGTTGGTTTGGACATCCGCTGGATAATTCCGCTGGGAATTCCAGTTGGGTTTTACCGTGGGGTCGACTCTGGGAGCGACACCAGGATGATCCAAACGTGGGACTTCCGCTGGATAGGGCTCATGAGGAGTTCCAGTTGGGTTTTGCC
Source organism: Gastrolobium villosum (assembly GCA_032173675.1). NCBI lineage: Eukaryota > Viridiplantae > Streptophyta > Magnoliopsida > Fabales > Fabaceae > Gastrolobium > Gastrolobium villosum. The sequence continues at coordinate 9,500 of JAVKPL010011470.1, read as the reverse complement.
ATGGAGTCTTCTCAACCATGGGAGAGGCGCCAGGAAGGTCTCGGGAGTTATAAGATGGAGTCCTTGAACGTAAACCAATTGTGGATGTTCTCGGTTTGTCTCCAGTTGTTTGTGATATTGTATGTCATGCATTTTACATAATGTTATTGTTGCACATTGAGTGAGCCATGGGGTGGAGAAGCCTTCAGGGCCCTTGGTTTACTGAGATATATTTGTATATCTCACCGCGTGTTTGGGGGCATCATTTCAGGTTAGGTTGAGCCTGGAGGAGTGGAGCATGAGGTGCATACGAGAGGCACAGCATGTTAGAGGATTCGATTGGGATACACCTTGCATATTGTTAATGCTTTGGCTTTAGATCATGAACTTGTGCATGTTGAAAATGCCATGCCTTGTATGCTCATGACTATATGTTGAGTACTACAAAATTTATGTATATTCATGCCTTTAGTTTCTATTGTTATTTTGGTGAGCATGAGACTTGTCCATGGCCACACCTAATGTATTTTGAGGCACTGAACATTTATGATGTAAAATGAGCCATATGATGTGTAAATGGCAACATATTTGGTGAAGGAGGTAAATGATATATTGGTATTAGATTATGTATGATGAAAGGGCATAGAGCCTACATTAGGGTATATGTATGGTTGGTGTGAAGTATTAAGGTGTTAGGATTGGATTACACCACTCATTTTGAACTGAAAAAACTGTCATCTGTCATTTTTGAGGCATAGTAATCGATTACCCAAGCATGGTAATCGATTACCATGCAAGAGGGGACAAAATTCTGGCTACTGTCTGTCTGGTAATCGATTACCAGAGCCTTGGTAATCGATTACCTAGTGCAGTAATCGATTACCAAAGCTTGGTAATCGATTACTAGAGAACAAGGGATTGAAAAATTGGCTACTGCCTCATTTTGGTACCTTGGTAATCGATTACCACCCCCTGGTAATCGATTACCATAGTGAAAATGTTGAAAATCATGTTTTTCTAGACTAAAAGAAAGGGCTTAACTTAGTCTGTAAAACTCCAAATGGTGCGTGGTTTGAAACCACGCGTAGCTAAGGTATAAGACTAAACATGGTAAGATGTGAGAGTAACATGATAAGTTTAAATGGGTTGAGTAAAAAGAAAGATTAGAGATGTTAGTAAACTGATTGATTCCGCGAATTGCATTTACAATTATAGTGTTGTTTTAATTGATTACGAAAAAGGTTATGGTTTACTAAAAGGAAAGTGTTAAAAGAAAAAAGCTGCCCGTAATTCAGTTAACTCAATTATTGTGATTGTAACTACGCTTAATATCATAATCAATGTTAACAATACCGGTACGTAACGGGCTGTTACATTTAGGATCAAATAAATTAAAAATTTAAAAATAATCCAAAATATGAACTTCAATTTTAATTATGATTGTAGTAAAAAAATTTAGCTTGACTAATTTATTTTAATGAGTCAAATTTATATACTTATTTCTTTAAAATAATAAACTTAAACTCATCCCGTTGATCCCGTTTTAATGAGTCAAATTTAGCTCGTTGATCCCGTTTAGAGGCTCATCCCTTCTATCGCCAACAGGCTCTTCTCCTCCGTCTTCCGCAAGCGCCTTCCTCTACCATCACCACGTTCTTCGGGTATCTTTTCCATTATTTGTTTAAATGAACTTATTAACTCATTTTAATTGAAAGAAGCTTCTGTGATTTTTATTATTTTTTAATAACTTTTTTATGCGAATTGTTGCTTTTGTTTTTCAATTTTTTTTCCTTTTTGGTTTCTGAGGAAATCTAATTTCTTTCGGTGTTATTGCTAATAAATAATGTCAAATTCTTCAATTTTGAAAGCATTTAAGTGAGAAATTTTGTTGTTATTGTTATTGATTATCGTTGTGAAAGTAAATTGGCCTTTGAAGGCCGATGCATGTAAGGTGTAAAAACAAAATTTTTACTGCGGAAACATACATGCACACATGGATACATGCTTTAAGAAAGCATGATGTTACCTTGTTTTTGGCCTGATCAGTCAGGGAGATCAGTTGTCAGGTCTGAAGGGTTCAAACCCTCTAATGGTGATCCACACCACCGTTCGTCAATGATGCAAGAACTCCTTCTTGAAAGCCAGCAGATGATCACCACAATGAGGCTTGCTATGCGCACAAGTGGTGAAGGTGGAGGCTAGGTATTCTGTTTGGAAAGGTGTAGTGAACTATCCTACAGAATGGTGCATAAGATGAAGGAGTGTAGGCTAGGTTTTCTCAAAACCCTAAGGAGAGGAAACATGTGTTGTTGTGCGCACACCTTGGAGGAAGAGAAAATGATAATTAAAATGAAATTATCCTTTCAAAACTATTTGAAAGTGGCACATGAATAAGGAGAGGATAAGGTGGAGTTGTTGCAAAACAAATCTTGCCAACAACCTCCAATCTTATCCTCATGAAACTAAGCTCTAAACAATTCAAAATTATATTCATAAACTATCATATAGTATGTATTTCATGCGCATAATTCAGCCCTAAAAGGGGTCCAAATATGTTGAGTAGTTGCATTCAAAATTTGAACCAACTCACCCACTTATTCTCTCAACTACCAAATCTGATTGGAGCTTTATTTTAAGTGACAAGTGAATTCAAACATTCAAATTCAAAATTCAAAATTCAAAATTCCAAAATTCCAAATTCGAATTTCAAAATTCAAAATTCGAATTTCAAAATTCAAATTCTAATTTCAAATTTCAAATTTCAAATTTCAAATTTCAAATTCAAAATTCGAATTTCTTCAAATTTCAAATTCAAATTTCAAAATTCAAATTTCAAATTCAAAATTCGAAATTCAAATGTTTGATTATTAATTTAACTAATTAAATTAATTAGTAATGGCTTGGACTATCCAAGCCCATTACTAAGCTCCATGCACCATCCACCCATTTAGGTGGGCTTCCAAACAGCTTCTTGGGCTAACAACCATTATTAGGCCCAATACCTTTAAAGCTAGTTCATCATGACTACAAGGTGTTAGTGTGTGACCCATTAGGTCCAACTTAGCTTCTGACATAACTGGGCTTGGGCCCAACAAGCCCACAACCCAATTAATGACAACGCAGAGCACTAGCAATGCTTTGTTGCCCCAGAACTAGTCAGATTAATGACTTGATCATCCTATTGCACCTATTTGGTTACCGTATGTATTTCCCTTCGTCTCGGTTATATTCCCATTAACCTAGGGTAAGGAAATGTATCAACCCCTGCGGTTTAGGGTATGCTTTATTCGAAATAGGGAATCTTCAATTTAGTGACTCTAAAGGCAGGATCATCTCATGATCTCTTTTACTATGCATAGATTCCCGAGTCCCTATAAATGTCATCCCGATTTCTCCGGTTTACTGATAACCTAATCTCTCACAGAGATTTAACGAATTCCTTCTGCTTATTACCCTAGCCCTGTGCCCTTTAAGGACACGCCCAACAGTATACCTATGAGTCTCCATGTTTCAGGCAGAAGAGGCATGCAATCAAAACATGCCTTCAAGAACACAGTCTAGGTAATAACTTCTGGTCTAAGGAAAGACATACCCAAACATAAAGAGATTACTCTAATGACACCATCTGTGAGATTTCCTCATAGAGTCTCTTTTTGGGTATGTTCAGTGCGAGCTATACTCTTATAGGTCCACCCACGACTTTAGCTAAGATATCTTCATATCTATAGCTCATGAGGTCTTTACCTTGTATCCATATACAAGTAGATAAGTCGTACTAGTCTTACCCGAGATCACTGATCCCCATCTCAGTGTCTCTAGACTAGGAACATATAATTAGGAATAGTCATGCAATATCCTTGAATCCTCATGATCGTGATCTCATCACAGATACTCAAGAGATACCTGTTCTATTCCAAGGGGTTTATCCAGTTCGTTCATATAATATTAACAATAATATCGAGACACAATATGAAACTGAATAAATAGTGCTTTCATTTATTTGTGACAAACAAAGTTCTACATCTAGTGTCCTTTATTTAATCAAAAGATTGTCTCTAGGACACCCATATACTAACACGTTGTGTTTCAAAAGTTATTGACTTTTAGTTCCTATATTGTGGAATGTAATGTTTCTGAAAGCTTGGAAATTTTGTAATCTTCTGATAGTCACAACACTTAATAACAAGTCTTAGATTTTCTACTCAACATAGGACCCCAATTGTTAGGGCAGTGCTAGCGGGTACTATAAGTAAACATATCATGAATGATTTATTACATTGAGTTTGTATGTGTTGATTCGGTTAAAAGGATAGAACTCAGCAAGACTAAAATCACTCTCATTGAACCCGACAAGTGAGGGTTGAGATGAGGGTAATCCTTATAAGTAGCCTTATTATCGCATATTTGTAAAGAGACGGTCTCTTGGATTTGAATCCATGACATTTCAGTTACAAAGAAGCAACTTTACCAATTCTACATGCTTGCCTTCTTTTAGAACTCAGTGAGACTAACATTCAAAAATAGGGAGGTAAATGAATTGGATGTAGAGTCTTAGACTGGTTCCCATAGTTTGTGAGCAATATCTTCAAGAACATGATAAACATGGTATAATGTGTACACAAATGATAGTGTAACTCAATGATTAAGTTTTTGGCTTGCATATCTAATTTCTAAGCTGAGAGTAGGACATTGTAAATGAGAAATGGGCGCCAAAGGCTATGAAGTTTTTCTGTGGGCTCACTGCTCTCCTAACTTTTCATAATGGTATATACTATGGGTAACTTTTTGTTGTAACTTTTCAGTGACTTTTGATTTATTTTTTCCTTTTCATTCTGTGTTGTTAATGGTTGTCAAAAGCGGATGATTCACAACATCAATTGTATGATTTGATTTGTGTCAATGGGTGAACGATTCAGATCAACGATTGAATCGTTGGCTGGCCTTAATTGCACCATGAATTTTTAGTATTGCATGATCCTGGGTAGAAAATAATGTACAAAGATTGCATTGCCACTGTAATTATCTAGGTAATGCGAGTCACGATGTCCGGTTGTGTATGACCCAATGCGACCCGAAGGTCAAAGACACGTGATTTTTTTTTTTTAATAAAGGGTAAAGTAGAACAGTGTGTTTTGGCCTTGATGTATATTCAAATTACACTCGTGATACCATTATCAACAACACTATTTTTTAAGTGTGGGATTCTGAGACCCAAGAAAGCTTATTTTTCTATTTCTCTTTCTCTGAAATAAAGTCTTAACTCTCCCAAAGACCATAGTATTTTTGGACTTGGTTACTTATGTGTTATGAGTTTTTTTATTTATTATCTTATATATGAATTGATGGCGACACTCAATTATGACTTTCTGACTTAAGACTTTGTTTTTTTATTCGTACATTGAGCAGTGTACATAATACATTATTTATGTGATATATTTCAAACTATTTTTTATTGTGTTTCTGAATCTTACGATTTGATATGATTTCTAATTCATGATTCAAAAGTAACTTGGCGATTCATGATTTGAATTGTGATTTGATAACCTTGGTGTGTCCTTTTATTATATTAAAGTAAATCACATGATTCCATGTTTTTCCTTTATGTATATTTATTTACCTTTTTTTTGGGCGCAGAAGCAGTGCAAGAAGCGAGGAACAATCACCAGGAAGTGAGGGATAATCACCAGGAACCAGCTGTCTTTGTAAGTATGCATGCTTCACATATGTTGTTTGCTATTTTCATAGGAATAATTTTTTGGGTGTGATTTTATTTTCCATCATGCTATGAAGAATAATTTGGGTGTTCCTTTGTTTACTGACAATGTCTTAATATTATACCAAATCTACTGACAATGTCTTCCAACCTATCTAGGTGTATATTGTATCTTCGATGTAGTTAAGGACACTTTAAGGGGCAATATATTCATTTTTTTAGTGTCATATTGCATTCGAAGATATGTTTAGTTAGCACAATTCGTGCTTTAGTACCCTCTCCACAAGGGTAGTTTTGGGGCATTCAACTTAAAGGGGAAACATTCATTTGTAGTGTCATATTGCATTCCAGGATACATTTAGTTAGCACAATTCGTTCTTTAGGACCCTCCACAAGGGTTCTTTTGGGGCATTTAACTTTAAGGGGAAAAATATTCATTTGTAGTGTCATATTGCATTCAAGATGTGCTTAGTTTGAACAATTCATTCTTTAGGGCCCTCCATAAAGGTTCTTTTGGGGCATTCAACAAATGGGGGTTTGAATGAATTTCTGCCTTCTGCATAAGGTTAAAACGTGTACTGAAGATCAATAGAATTATTTATAGACCTGAACTTGTGATGTTTCTAGTGTTGAGATTTTTATTGGGTTTCTCTAACATTACAGGGTGTTGGCGTTGCTGTTAAAGGTGAGCCGTCATCTTCAGCTCGGTATGCACTGGATCATGATATGCTTTCTGGATCTAAACAAAGGGTATACATAATTGTGATTATAAGTCCTTTCATTTCAGTGTACATTCTATATTTCTTTTTCAGAGATATGTTCCTGGATTTCACATTTTTTCCTTCCCCATTTTTAGCAGGCATTAAAATGTAGAAGCTCTATATTAGATAATGATATAGGATCTTTTGGTCCTATACGCCGAATCCATCACAAGTCTAATCTTCTGTCTTCTAAAGGCTTGACCTTACCTCATTCAAGGGCAACTACCTTTGCTCGGGTTCATGAAAATGGCTTTGTGACCCCAAGATATCATGGAAGATCAGCAATATATAGTATGGCTCGAACACCTTATGCCAGAGTTTATCCAACATCTATGCTCAAGGTTTGCCATTTACTAAATGGTATTTTGGATCATGATGTTTCTAGTGTTGAGATTTTTATTGGGTTTCACTAACTTTACAGGGTGTTGGCGTTGCTGTTGAAGGTGAGCCATCATCTTCAACTCAGTATGCACTGGATCATGATATGCTTTCTGGATCTAAACAAAGGGTATACATATTTGTTTGTGATTATAAGTCCTATCCTTTCAGTGTACATTATATAGTTCTTTTTCAGAGATATGTTCCTGGATTTCACCTTTTTCCCCTCCCCATTTTTAGCAGGCATTAAAATGTAGGAGTTCTGTATTAGACAATGATATAGGATCTTTTGGTCCTATACGCCGAATCCGTCACAAGTCTAATCTTCTATCTTCTAAAGGCTTGACCTTACCTTATTCAGGCGCCTCCCTACCTATAGCTAGGAACAGAGTTAGCATTGATGCTGCTCAGCAACATTCATCTTCCATGCAGAAGCCTATTCCATTGGGTAAAGTTAAGCATTGCCATACGAAATTGTCAGCAGAAAATGTTGACGAGACCATGCCTAGTACTAGCTTTCCTCCTGTATCTTCAAAACCTAGCGAGATGGCCTCAAAAATACTCCAGCAACTTGATAAGGTAGTTTCTCCTCAAGAAAAATCATTGGAACCAAGGCTACCAATTATAAATGATAAATCTCCGACAAAGTTGTCATCATCCAAGTTACAAGTGGACTCATCAAAAATCCTGGATAGCATACGAGATAATGATTTAGACAGCACACTTGGAAATTTGTCTGCTAGTGCTCAAAAGTTAACATCAAAGATAGACAAGGTTGAAAATGGTCCATTAAAGCTTGCTGCTCCTACAAATACGCATGCTACAGTCCCAAGGAATCAAGTTGCGTCTATTGTAAAAGCTGGAGATTCTTCTGTGACAGATCCTGTTACTTATGATCCACAAAAAAAGAGGGCATTCCATATGAGTGCACATGAGGTTTGATATATTGCAACTGTTTGATGGTTTCATGTAGTTATCTTGATTTTAAATATTAGAAATTCTTATATCAGTGGGAAGAGCTGGTACTATTAATCTTGTTGTTTATTTGTTGCTTTTTTCCATTAGTCCCAAATCATGTTTTGTGAAGCTATAGCTAAGATTTTTATTTTGTTGTTTATAGTGATTTGTTGATTTTTTCCATTAGCTCCCAAATTATGATTTGTGAAGCTATAGCTAAGATTTTTATTTTGTTGTTTCTTATACATTTGGTTTTGATTCCTGATAGAATAAAGTGAGTTAATTTTCAAATGAAAAATATGATTCAATGTTAGATGATGTTTGTTTACTATCTTCTCTCTCTCTTTTTCTGCCTTAAAGGACTATCTGGATGATGATGCCTACCCTAATGGAGCCTTTCCTTGTCATCCACAAAAAAAGAGGGCATTCCATATGAGTGCACTTGAGGTTTGATATTTTGCAACTGTTTGATGGTTTCCTGTAGTTATCTTGATTTTAAATATTAGAAATTCTTATGTGACTTATATATATATATATATATATATATATATATATATATATATATATATATATATTAGTGGGAAGAGCTGGTACTATTAATCTTGTAGTTTATAGTGATTTGTTTCTTTTTTCCATTAGCTCCCAAATTATGATTTGTGAAGCTATAGCAAAGATTTTTATTTTGTTGTTTCTTATACATTTGGTTTTGATTCCTGATAGAATAAAGTGAGTTAAATTTCAAATGAAAAATATGATTCAATGTTAGATGATGCTTGTTAGAATAAAGTGAGTTAATTTTCAAATGAAAAATATGATTCAATTGTAGATGATGTTTGTTTACTATCCTCACTCTCTCTCTCTCTTTGAGCATGGAGGACAGTATGGCTGAGGACACAGTTCAAGCAGCTCCCCCCGCCACTCCTGTATTTGGTCAACAACCTGCCCCAATTAAATAAGATTTTGTATTTGGAGCATCAACTCCAACCGGAGCAAGTCCTTTCTAGTATCTGAGTCAACAGAATATTGCACCATAGATGCATGTAGAAGTGTTGTAGTGTGGCATGCATTAACTAAGTAAAGAACTATGAACCATGAAATTGACAATATGTGATTTGCAGTAACCAGCTGATCATACTAAATGTTGATATTCTATGTAATACGTGTATTGGCAATGTAGAATTATTAACACACATTTTCACCTAAGCACTTGCATTTGGCTTTTATTTTCTCTCGAAAGGAACACTCACCTGAGATGCGTGTTATATATATATATATATATATATATATATATATATATATATATATATATATATATATATATATATATATCCAAGCCGAGTGTGCATAAGCAAGTTGAAGATGAGATAGAAGAGTTGGTAGGCTAAGCATTATCTAATGGCAAACTCAACTAGGCATTCACGATTTGCTACATTATTTATGTATCATTGGTGTTTTTATGTTCATAGAATGAATGTACATAAAACGTCAAATTCAACAACTACGAGAATTTTTAGTAAAGGTCCACTAGTAGATGTGATTCTTACTTCTTGTGTGTTTAATTGGATCTTACCAATTTTAAATAAATTTTGATATTGGTTTTAAATAAATTAATAGCCTTAGAAATCTTTGGGAGTTGGGACAAACAACTTTTTTGGGAAACTCAACAATGACGAATTATTGATTGGGTGCCTTTGTATATTTTTTATGAATAT